>JAZHYW010025214.1:0-95000 GCA_037355805.1 Ixodes ricinus | reverse complement strand
TTTGGGTGTGTGTTTGCTGGAAGGGATTTTTGCATTCAGCGTCTCATCAAGGATTCCTTTGTGATCTTGAAGGGACCCGTCAACGTTAAGGGGAACAATGCGATGCAAAACGAAGCGCTCCTCAGAGCGCGTTGCGGAAAACCTCGCTCCGTACTAGCGACCATTATTATGCACGCTGAGCATCCCCGGCGTCTTCAAAGGGATCCTGCCATTTTTATTTATTCATAAGGCGCAGCGACAAGATGGGATTAAGAATACACCCTAAAAATATAGAAAAGAAAAAAATACACAGCAGCCACATTGCAAAAAAAAATAAACGATAATAATTATTTTTTGACGGGCACGAGGCGTCTATATTTGATACCCGTTTCTTTTTTTAGGAACGAGGAACGGTGAAACAGAAATGGACCGAGCGAAGTGTTAAAAGAATGCGCTTATCGACCTTTTTTTTTTTTTATCTTCCAGCGTAAAATATTTCCTTCTTCCAACTATGCCCGCGTTCCGTCTTGGATGTCACGAAAAGAAGCGCTGCTCCGGTGTGATTTAAAGAGCATCCTCTCTTCACCAACTTTCAGTCTGAAGCTGACCATGTGACATGGAGAAATAATGATTCGTGAGTCAGTTACGGTATTTATAAACCGGTAAGTGTTAAAGCCTCGAAAGTTCATAGGAAAGTGGCGGAGCAAAATTAAATAGTCCAGTTGGTGACGATTTTTATCGCGCGTTTTCGAACCTGCTTTCACGGCTTCGTCTTTTGACCACCAGGCGCTGTGGATATCTGGTTCGCTTGTGAAGGCTGGCGAGCGAACCTGCCGCCAGAGTTTTCTGTTCCAGCCGCTAGGTTACGTCGATTTCGCCCAAGTCGCCGCCAATACTCTTGGCTCGTTGGCTCGTTCTGTACGGCAAGCTTTTTTACATTATTGTAAATGTCAACGGTTTTAACCCCCCCCAAAAAAAAAATAAAAAACACGCTTTTTTACATTACGTTTAAGCGTGTTAACGTGTTCAGTGCGACTATTCTATGCGGTGCAGATAATAGGAAGAATAAAAGCAAGTCATTGTTGAGTCATGCGCGTATTGGTATTTGATGCGTAACCGGGGGCCTCGTGGTTTTTCAAACTGCAGTGAATCCCGTTTAGAACGAACCCACGTACAGCGAATTATTGTCAATATCGAGACTCACAAAAAATTTAAATCAAAATACTTGTAAGAAGTACTTGTTATAACGAACAACATATTGGCTATATCGAACTATTTCCCTTCGACAAGGCTTTCAAAAAAGCGCAAACAATCGTCTTCTAGCCTGTTCCTCCTCCCCCCCCCCCCCACAAAAAAAATATAGGAAGGAAAAAAATTGCAAAAGATCAAGTTGCAAACAAAATTGAGCGAAGAGAAGCGATTCAGAAGGGGAGAAAGCTACAAAATACACTCTGCACACACGAACAGAAAAAAATTGTTTCATCCCAAAACCGTTGCCCACGAAGGGAAGCGATTGAGAAGGGAAGATAAGCTAAAAACCTCTGCACGCGTGCAAAAAAAAAACACTTTCTAGCGCGTTTTTACAAGGTGGACGCGAAGAGATGAGAAAGAAAGAGCAGTTCTCACCTTACAACGAACGTATCGTGGAAGTTCGTTGTAAATGGTTTTTGCTATATCGAATTACTTGCTATATCAAACTGATCGTAGCGTTTCCTGCTGTTTGTTATAAACGGGTTTGACTGACGCCTCTAAGAAAGTAAAGCTATGAGCGATACCTTGGAAATTTACTGAGAAAAATATCCCAGGGAGGGATAGGAAGCATCAACGGAGCCGAGGCCTAAGGGTTGCGTCATACAGGGAAAATAAAAGACAGCCTGCAAACACTGTCTGAGGCTTTAATTTCTTTTTTTGTGACGATTGTCTTATCACATTGATCGTGAAAAATATCTATTAGATTGGTCGTGAAGCATGAAATAAACTTTCGTCAACATGCCTGTTCGCAGAGAATCCTGTAATGTCTGCTGAGAACACTGTCTTTTTGTATGATGTGTGAGTATAGTCTGCAACTGCCGTATAATGGAGAGACTGTTTGTAGAACAAGCCGGAAAAAAGAATGGCCTCTGCACATGGAGATTCTAATGTTTTCGTATTAAGCGGTATTTTAATGGTGAATATGCATATTCAGCCATGTGAATGTCTCGAGGCTCCGTTGCTGTCAAAAACTAGGAACAATCGTGCTTCGGACATTTCTAACGACGGCCTCGACGCAAACGACCGAGTCGGCCGGGAGTATTTATTGCTTGTGTCGCCATCTCCCGATAGGCGCAGCAAGCATTCGATCGAAAGTAGACAACGTGGTTATGAGTGCTTGCCGCACCTACTTGGAGAGAGGCGCCACAAGCAAGAATATCTGCCTATACTCGGTTGCCTCCATTACAGCTATGATATCTATCAGGCAGCCTTGGTTTTACCCACTAATAAAACGTTTACTGACTGACTGACTGGCTGGGCCGCCTGCATCAGAGGCTGCCGTAAACAAAATGAAATGTGTGTGTGCGAGTGTGTGTTTGTTTTAGTGATGGACTACAGCTTGACATTTCAGAAGGTAAAATTAAAGACAAATGCACCACTGTCTAAATTCCAAACTCTCTGCATGCAGGCGCTAATTCTTTTTTCGGCTCCTTTTACATACAGTTGTTTTGTTCATCCCACTTAGCATATTAATATGAAATTTTGCGACACCGCAGAAGCTGGAAACGATTTAGGAACTTTATACTATATAGGCGGACGAAGGTAAACATCCACCACAGGCAATCCGTGTTCTGGATACTCCGTCGCAAACTCAAGTTTTTGTTATTACGTTTCTTTCTTGTTTCTCGTGTGAATAAGAGTAAAGTTGAACTTCAAGACTAAAAACATATACAGGGAGCAGTACTAAGGACCAGCACATTTGTCACGCCTTACAAAAAATTCGAATACTAAAAGTTACATACTTAAAATTCAGCACACAAACGACATGATGCAAAAAGAAAAATGTATATTTTTTAGAGAGCTCAACATAGAGGTGGTGAAATACTAAAAATAGACAAGAACGGCAGCCGTGCATTTTCTATGTCCTCTACCGGATGTTCGTCGTCTGCCCAATTATCCACGAGCTTGCTCCCAGGTGGTCATCGTTAATACATTTTGTCAAAACCATTACTCATCGCGATTATCCTGCTCATCACCAGCCGTTCTAAGCGTTTTTGCGTTCAACAATCCACCCGGGAGGGAGCTCACCGAACAGTGTACAGAGGATGAACACGCGGTTTTAGGGCATACAAAATGCAGAGCCGTCGTTATCCCGTTATTTTTAAGGCGAAAGCCTTACTTGTCCCATTACGCGAAAAAGCGGCGGCGTTGTCCCCGAAAGATGGTCATAAAAATACGTCATCAAGCACGCGCCTCAGAAATGAAACACAAAGAAAAGCAGAGCAACGCAGATGCCTCGTCACGGAAACCGGCGGGTACGCTCGAGGTCAAATGCGGGTGCGTCAGAAATTAAATCACAAAGAAAAGCAAGGCAACATAAATGCTTCGTCACGGAAGCCGTCGTAAGGCCGGCGGGGTTCGCCACGCCTGCGCCGGGAGGGAGGGGGAGGGGGGGTGATGTCACAACCGGAGCGCCGTGTGCGATAGGATGACGTGGCGCAGTGCTTGTAAAAATGCGCTGCGTGTACGATTGCTTTCACCTTCCTACACCTAATCACTTTTAAGCGTCTCACCGATTTTTAAAAATTTTTCACCATCTCGACGTTCAGCTCTAAAATATATGTATATTTAAATATAAACATAAAACGTCTTACGAAACGACGTTCGCGTGCCCAATTTCACGTGTGTACGTTTACAATTCGAATTTCGCAAGGCGTGCCAAATGTGCTGATCCTTACGGACGCTTCGTGTACAGCATGCCCCCCCCCCCCCCCCCAAAAAAAGAAAAAAAGTTTACGGTGTTTTTTTAGCGCAAAATTATTGCCTAAGGCTCTGTCGCTGCTTAAACGTAGTGCTAAAGGTCCGAACCAGGTGCCGAAATTCCGAAACTAGCCGTTACCTCATTAAAACAAAAATTATCAGTGATTTTTTCAAAACTTAAACGGTAAATGGGGCCCGTTCCAGGTAACTGGCTCTATTGAGCTCCATGAATTCGAGGATTCCATTGGCCGCTCTCTTCCAATAGTCTGATATCGAGTTCTTTAATACACGGCGCTGAAAGGCGCCACACATTTTAAAGATCGGTTCTTCAATGGTTCTAAGGCAACCCAAGATCTCTTTCAGCTCGTAAAGAACGGTTTTGCCTCTAGCGCTATCACCCTGGCCCGATAGAGAGGCGACTGGCGACCAAGAGGGTTTCTCACGCAAAACCTTTTTAAGGTGTGCTTAAAAGAAACTTTTTAGGGTGCAAAATATGGACAAGCCGAAGAACCCTGTAGAGTTCTTTCACCAGCTCATTTCACTACATAAAAGCTCTACCCTGTTTTTCTGTAAAACCCGTTGCAATATGAACCTTACCAAGAATAACCCGCGCCATCTGTTGGCTGAAAAGAACCACGTGAAGACTCAGCCGTTTATTTTAAGTTTTCCTTTAGTCATTTTTTTTCGCGGGGGCGTCTGCATTTTTGCATTTATAACGCAAATGGTAGCTGCCAAAAAAATTGCTTCTTTGGTTGATTGACAGCGATAACTTTAAAGAAAAAAACGTGCCACAGTGTCTATTTCAAAACCTTGAATGTTTTTTTTATTATTATTATTTACTTGTAAAATGTGTTTCAATACCATTTTTTGCCGTTGTTGTTGGCCGCGATTTGCAGGTTGAGAGCATATAACTTTGGTCGCTTATAACTTTTGAATAAGAAAACCGTTAGTTTTGAAACTTTGGCATATGGTCCGGACCACTAGCGCCATATTTGGGTGGAGGTTGTGAGCTCGGCGGTGCGTCGTTTACTTTTGCAGCAAAAAAATTCCTGTACTTTTATTTAATTCTTTTTTTTTTTTGGTGAGAGAGGATGGAGCAAGAAGGCTTGAAATATATATATATATATATATATATATATATATATATATATATATATATATATATGATATTGAGAACAATGGACGGAAATGTCAAGTCAGAGATCCGTACTTGCTGAGATTGTATGCTAAGAGTTCATTGTATGTATTCGATGGTTTGCAGATTTAGCTTCTCGGAGATCATACATGTGGGGCATCATACTGCTATATAGTATATATATATATATATATATATATATATATACAGGTGATATTATTTGATCTGTTTTAGCTACCAAATTTAAAAAAAAAGGAACGTGAGATAAGTAATTTAAACTATGGAATTGTTAATGGCCTATCATGGGACTTGAAAAGGGCAATTGAGTTCTAATTAGCTAAAATTTCTAACTAACTTCTTAATTTTTCACTAGAAAACACTAACGTATTTAGACGAATTGAAGCCAGCTCAATGTATAGACTGCCATCAGTCTTTGGATAAAAATTTGTAGTAGGTGCTACGAGGTCAAGAAATGTCACTTCGGTACACGACGCACAAACTGAAACTACGCGAGAAAGAGCGCCGGTAAAGTTATCGCCTCGCCCTTCTCGGACCGCGTGGATCGTCGTTAACGCAGCCAGCTTTAGCTACTAGAGCCGGACGCGATAATGACAAATCGCATGCCCGAAAGGGCGGGAGCAACTCTACCGGCGCTCTTATCGCTAGTTTCGGTTTGACGCCGTACGACAGTAGAGAGCTGATTGCCCAGCACACTGCTACAAATATTTTTAATCAAACTTATATATAGGGCGTATATATATGATGTCGAGCTATCAATACTCTAAATACATATGTGCCCTCAAGTGAAAAACATAAAAAGTTAGTTAAAACATCTTAGTTCACTAGCTAACTAATTACACAGGCTATCGTCTAGAGACGCGCCATGTGCACATATAACACTTCAGTGTTGTATATACTATATATACATACACTTTTTTTTAGAAAATTTAGTGCACGTAAGTAAAAAAACACCGTATATATGTATATAGTGTATATATATGTGATACACACGGTGACGAGTCGTACGTGTGCTAGTGCTACCGTAAAAAAACAAAAAAAAAACTGAATGAGCTTTTGCGTTATGCGTGCCCACGCGTATTGTGTAATCGATCGACAGACCAGAGGAAGCGAAATAGACACCATAAATAGGCGAAAACATTTCAATACATAAATAGTAAAATCTCTATCCCTTGGCCGTTCCGGGTAAAGACAGCGGATCTTTTATTGCGTTTATGCATGCTGTTTTGTAAGAACATAAACTCCCTTCACTCAACAAAAAAGATTGTTCGAATATGAATAAAACCCCACATTCATAATAGTAAGAATAGTTATATTATTACACAAACAAAAATAAAACACCTTGACACCGAAAAAACATTCCACAAGTAAAATAATAATAAAACAAAAACTTTCTAGGTTCCGATAATAGACACTGATGCACGTTTTTTTTAAAGTTATCACTGTCAATCAATCAATAAAGCAAATATATATTTTTTGTTTGTAGATACTGTTTGCGTTATGTATGGAAAAATGACAACGCCCCCGCGATAGAAATGTGATGAAAGGAAAACTTAAAATAAACGGGTCAGTTTCACGCGGTTCTTTTCAGCGAACATATTGCGCGGGTTATTTTTGGTAAGGCTCATATTGCGACGGGTTCTACAAAAGAACAGGGTAGAGCTTTATGTTTCTCTTTACGTTCAACGACTACGGTTTGTTACGTAGCACTGTGTTCGAAACGCGATATTGGTGACAGGGCTAGATAGATTTCGAAATAAATGAAGGGTTCGTTACATGAACAGGGTAAACTTTTTATGGTATTTTTCACGTTCAACGACTACCGTTCGCTTAGTCGGCCGTCGTTGGAAAAGCGACCTTGGCGACAATAGACCCTTTTCCAAAAGTCCGCGCCAACGCCTGTCCGCCATATTGCTTGATCACATGCTCTGGGCCATGTATTGGACACGAGGCTTGCGTCAGCGCTCGGCTTTAGCTCGTATTGGCCAAGAGTGATGACGTCAGCGTTCGGATCCAATCGCCGAGTTTCATGTGCAAGCAATGGCGGCAGCCATTGTTGCTTGATGGACTTTTGAAAAAGTCTATAATGGACAAATTAAACAAACAAAAATGTAATGTTTCTTTCTTTTATGAACAAGGTAAAGCTGCATGTCGTGTCGGGAGCCGCAAATGCGATATCGCGAGCAAAACCGCACCACATGAATCTGGCTTCGGTCTCTGCCTAGATGTAGCGGTAGCGGTCAGGACCGGATGTCCAAAGTTTCAGAACTGTACAGCATCTTATCCAAAGGCTATAGGCGATTTTTGTTTTAAAACTCTCAATGGAAAAATGGGGTCCGTTCCTTGCAGCTGACGCAACTCATCTCCGTGTATATCCATGGGTCTATACTCCAGTGTCACATCCCCATAGAAAATTTATGAAAATCGGTACTATACTTTGAACTAGATAACGCCAAGTTCTGACACTTTGACAGCATGGTCCGGCCCACTGACACTACGTTTTGAGTAGAGACTGCGCGTTAGGCGATGCGTAGTTTGATTTTTTTGCGGTGAAAACAACGCTGTGGATTTTTTTCAAGGGGTACTCTCCATCATCGTCGTCTTTCTCTCTAGTCTCAATGTTATAGTTTATCGCGTTTAATCATCCCCAGCTCGTTTTCCTCCCTAACATTGTGTTCAGAAAAAGGGATTTTGAAACAGCACTACATCAAAACAAAAAAAGGAAAAAAAACATTATGAAATTAACTTTGTAATTGGATGAATCACTATATAGAACGTGAAAGGTGAAGAGAAGAAAGTATCGAGGTTTTCTCAACGTGTCGTCAGCGCACCGCCTCCTAGCGCAGTTCAGTAACCGAAAGAGCAGGATGGAGGATCCGGCTGGAAAACCAAGCGACGCTCGGAACACACACAAAAAGAACAGAGCAAAACAACAGACCTCTTTCAAGAAACGTAACAAAAGAAGAAAAAAGACTGGAACACGTTTGTTCAAAAGAAGCCGAAAATCTCACGAAATTCGAGAAACGACAAAAATAGTTTCCATGCTAGATTTATTCTCCCCGTGGACGCTTATTTAGCGTCCCCGTGGGCGCTAATTAATAAAAATGTGTTAATTAACTTTTTAATTAGTGCAAATAAACGTACGATTTCAATTAGAAACTTCAAGAGCCTCATCAAAAACCACAAAATCAACTCTTTTTTGAACGACTTGAAGCTCGTGGGAAACTCGGGGCGCACCAAAATTACCACTCGTGAAGCAGGCGCAAAGCCAGCAGTGGTGGAACGCGGATGATTAGATCATTAAGGCTAGCCCACATGGCGCGCTTTTCTCCGCGTCTGCGTCGCGTCTGCGCCTGCGCTTTGACGTCACTTCCGGCGCCGGCACGAAACGCAGCGTTTTTAGGCGCATTCCGACGTATCTGGAGGAGCCAGATATTTTGCGTCCAGGCGTCGCGTCTCCCGCTGCGTCCAGAAGGCAACAACCAATGAACGGCCGTGTTCACTAGTTGCAAGGAGCGTTTGAATTTTCTCCACTGTTTTCGCCACTGTAGGACTGTAGTTTTCGCCACGAAACTTGCGACAATGGCGATAATAATAATAATAATTTTTATTTGCACAGATTGCGATACCCACTCGGCAGCGTGCAAGGCTAGGCAGAAAGGTTGAGACCCTTACGCAGGTGTGCCTGCTAGCCCGTCGCCAAGTGGGGAAAGGGATACGGGAGAGAAAAATAAATACAAACACTCAAAACAGAAAGATCCGCATACAAAAACGGGTAACAACCGTGTGCCATTCCAAAACAAAGCGCGCGCGCGCGCGCGCGGAATTTACAAAATTTGCACGCCCGCGGGCCTAAATAAAAACAGCTTAGGCCCCGCCAACGCTCGCAGCAGGGCGAACATGGGTACTTACGTCCTTCCCCCCGCGGACATCCGTTTACCACACCTTTTGCACAAGTCCTGCACTCTGGCAGGCGAAACGTAAAGAATACAAGGACACCGAGAGACAAAGGTACAAAATTAATAGTATCGGCAACAACGCAACCTCTGTAGCGGCCAGCTGCAAATGTTTTGGCGCGGGAGATGGTGATGCTGATGACATACCGAAAGGTGGATGAGGCATACACACTAAAAAGGATGAAAATGAGTGAAATTGAGCTTCACTGCAATCGCTGTAATAAAAATGCGTGCTTACTATTAATAAAACTAAATATTACGGCATGTAGCCATCATTTAACGCGCGATTTCTATTTAAAATTTGCTTTTGTTTCTTATGCGCATCTGGCTACGTTGGGCAGACGCTTTGGAAACGCAGACGCGCAGCGCTGCCCGGTAGCGCTGCGTGTGGTTTGACTCATAGAGTTATTATAATGTACGCTAGAGGTTCAACTGGCGCTAGTGTCTATGCGACTTCCGTGACGCAAATTGAAGCAGACAGCAACCAGTCTACTTTTGCGGTGCTCCTGTGCATTCCTATGGGAAAAAGCGCGTGCATTTTGTCTCTTCGCCCGAAAATAACACGGAACACTTTGGTTATTTCGGTCGTACCGAATAGTATGTGTCTTAATTAACATTGTAAAAGCGTAATTGCTTTAGTTAGCGCATTTTTCTTCATCAGTGAGCGATGTTTAACTTCGCTACATTTCAGTCCCAAAGGTGTGTTCCGCAGCAGGTGTGTAAAAACAAGCGACGATTCGAAGCAAAATTACAAGCGAAAGAAATATAGAGCGTGTTCAAGGCTCGCCAGCATTCCGGTGACGCTTATATATTGATAATATGCCAGTCCGGTCACTATATGAAAATGACCCCGTCGTGCATGAGCGGATAGAAACATTCAAAACGTAGATAATAAAGTCCGTGGGCTATGAAAGGTGTCTCTTCGTATTGTTTTCTCTGCCGGGCAGCTTTTATCGGGCACTTGTTCTCAAAGATTTCGAGCGTGCGGGGGATATTTTGAACGTGGAACAAGCAGCTGCTTCGCTCAGAGCAGAAAGAATAAAGCGGTACTTACTTATTTAAAATCGGAATAGATTTTGATCCTACATGCACGTATATTTACTGATCCAGTGTTACTGCGTAGTTCTTGCCGTCTTTCTTAATTTCAAGATGTTCTTCGTTCGTTTCGCACGTATATCCCCCATGCTGAAAAGCGCCGACGTCGTGTTCGCGCTAACAGTGTCCGAGAGTGCACAAAAATACACGTACGAAGCCGTTTTAGCACCGTTTTTAATGCGATGAATTCGAAAGAAAAACACCGTAACTGACCAATTATTTCGTCGACCTGACTGAGAAATGTTCCAAGCTACCTAGTACGTACGAATTATTTGGGATATTTGCTCTTACGATCGAGCGCAGGGAGAAAATGCACTCACTTTTTCCCATAGAAATGCATTACCGGAAGTCAATTTTGGACTGGTTGCTGTCTGCTTCAATTTGCGTCAGCACACTAGCGCCAGTTGAACCTCTAGCGTACATTATAATAACTCTATGGTTTGACTGGGCGCGCACGCGTCCGGCTGAGCGCGCGCCAAGCCGAGACGCGCGTCTAGACGCCCGGAAAAACGCGCCATGTGGGCTAGGCTTTATCGCGTTCCGCAGCTGCTCGCTTGCGCCTGCTGCACGAGTGGTAATCACTTTGGTACGGCCCCGAGCTTCTCAGGAGCTTCAAGTCGTTCTAAAAGAGTTGATTTGGTGGCTTTCGATGACGCTGTCTAAGTTTCTAATGATAACCATACGTTTATTTTCACTAATTAAAAAGTTAATCAACAAATTTTAATTAATTAGACGACTTAGTGAAAAGATTAGCCACCCACGTAATGACCCCCTGGCCGTATAACTCACCTGCACAAACCGCATAAGTGGATGTTGTACAAATTTTTTGTAATAAATCTGTTCCGAATTATGGTGCTATTATCGCGCTCCCGGCACCATAGCAGCACCGAGCGAACGCAAACCTTTGCGCGTGCGCAGTGCGACTCCGCCAAGCTTTTTTAGGGAGACCCAAAGAGCGCGAAGCACGTGTGTGTTTTTTGTTGTTGTTGTTTTTGTTTTCCGTGTTTTACGATATGTGCGCACGGCGAACGCTGAGATTGGCACTGGTCGGAAGCACTATATCGTCCGGAAACGCCAAAAATTCCGTGTGTTCGAGCTTTGAAAGTGACGTCGACTCTTTTCACTTTAGTCTCCACTCGGAAAGCGTTCCGACCTCATTATTGTGAGCCGTCACGAACCGAATCGCATTCTGTTTCCGTCTAGGCCGAGTGTGGACTCATAGGTGTGGTGCAAGCGAGAGAGCCTAAAATGTAAGAAAGCGAACAACTCGAAACAAGAGCGTGTGAAATGAATGGCGAACTCCACCTGAGTGGATTGGGTGCATCGACGCCGGCCTGCGTTATCACGCTGACAAGAAAATCAGGCAGTTAGAGAAACTAGTGTAAACTAGTATATATATATATATATATATATATATATATATATATATATATATATATATATATATATATATATATATATATATTATAATGGGAATGAGTGAAGATTGACAAGTGCAGCCGTAGTAATATTGTGAACAAAGAGGGGAGAAGGTGATTATTGAAATTACTGCATTAAAGTTAGGGAAAGGGAAAGGGAAAGAGAGCTGGCGAAAATTGGGCCAGGAGCGGGGATTGAACCCGCAACCTTCGCCTGTCCGGGGCGACGCTTTAACCGATTAGACCATCAGCTGAAGGTCAGCAATTGCTGACCTTCAGTAATAAGTCTCCGAATGTCACCACCATAGTAAGGAGACATTTTAATATTTTACAAGAAAGTGAACGCCTCGCAAAAGTTATTACTACCGTCCCCCGTGTGATGTACAGACGCTCGCGCAACATTAAGAATTCCTTGGTTAGGTCCAAGATAACTGCCACTGAGAGCACTGGGAGTCGGCCATGCGGAAAGTCGGGATGTGGGGTCTGCCCACACGTAACACCGAGAAACTCCATAGAAAGTACAAACTCCAACTTCACCTACAAAATTTATGGCAACTTGAATTGCGACACCAGTAATGTAGTATACCTTTTACAATGCAGCACTTGCGGCGCGCAGTACGTGGGCCAGACAGAGACACCTTTCCGATTGCGGTTTAATAATCACAGATCGCATGCAAAAT
Organism: Ixodes ricinus; assembly: GCA_037355805.1. Classification (NCBI taxonomy): domain Eukaryota; kingdom Metazoa; phylum Arthropoda; class Arachnida; order Ixodida; family Ixodidae; genus Ixodes; species Ixodes ricinus. The sequence continues at coordinate 82,768 of JAZHYW010025214.1, read as the reverse complement.
CAAACCCCACATTCCCCGTTTCAAAACATGTTAGCGATCCAAAACATTCATTTGATAAGCTCCAAGTTACATTTTTACAGTCTGGTTTCAAAAGCAACCGAGATCGCGAACAAAAAGAATCGTACCTTATTCACAAGCTTCAAAGCCGGGATCAATAAACATCCCGGCATTATGTCTTCCATTCACGCGGTGAACATACACGATCCTCCTGTATTAGCGTGAGCGTACACATTCCACAGGCTATAGGCCATCCACGATTTATTTTATACAGAGTTCGTTCTAATAATATTTTTAACGGAAAAGGCAGCTGATAACGTGTTTTCCCAAATGCTGTTTTTTTTGTTTTACCTTGATTTTTCTCGCGCAATTGGCGCCTGCAGTTTTGTGGCTGCCTCTCCGTTTTCGTTCAGTCAGATTTTCCAGTGTTGTACAATTCTTTTTTTTCTGCAGGTTTACGCTGAGGGTTATTCTTCGGGCTCTAGGTGGCGTTGGCTAGGCCCCAAATAATCGGCTTTTGTGGCGATAACTGTGTCGAGTCTATCGTGGGGCTCTTGAAGGAGCCAGGTGTTTAGAATTAGCATAATCCCTTGACGTCATGGGCCACGTGATGTAACCAAGGTGTGTCAATATTTCGTCAAATGTAACCAGTCTCGAAAAAGGTCTGTCTCAGGCCGAAACGTCGACGACGACTTTACGAATAATATGTTTTAAAAACTGCAACAACCTTCTCAAGTGCGTTTTCTTCCGTGTATATATATATATATATATATATATATATATATATATACCGCAATATTTTCAACGGAGACATTATAAAATTAAATTTTAAAATTAGGGCGCTTGAAAAAAAAAAAGAAACTGTCTTCGGGAACGAACTACCAGCCACGGCGGACGTCAGGAATTGCTAAAAACATACTAATTAGCCAGCAATTAACGAAAATGTGTTAATTAGCTTTTTAATTAGTGGAAATAGGCATAGGGTTCTAATTAGAAAGTTGCTGAGTGTTATCGAAAACCACTAAATCAGTCATTTTCAGAAAGACTTCGAGCGCGTGAGAAGAGTAGTAGCGCACTAAAGTTACCACTCGTGGAGCTAGGTTGCGTCGGGCGCCCGAGCGATTTTTCCGCCTCTTATCCAGCCCCAGCCTTGTACCTGCTCCACGAGTGGTAACTTTAGTGTCCTACTACTCTTCTACGCGCTCAAAGTCTTTTCTGAAAATGACTGATTTAGTGGTTTACGATAACGCTCAGCAACTTTCTAATTGGAACCATATGTCTATTCTCCACTAACTCAAAAGGTTAATTAACAAATATTAATTAATTAGCTTGCAAACCAGTTTGTTTTTGGAATTCTCCTCGCGTCCGCTGTGGCTGGTAGTTTGTTTCCGAAGACGGCTTCTTTTTTTCAAATCGCCCAAATTTTTAGGATTTTTTTGAAAATCTTCGCAAAAAACAATCCCGGTATAGTAGATCTAGAGAGGAAGGGAGACGTATATATATATATATATATATATATATATATATACGTATATATATATATATATATATATATATATACGTATATATATATATATATATATATACGTATATATATATATATATATATATAGGGTGTTATATATATATATATAACAACTATATATATATATATATAGTGTTGTATACACTATATATATATATATATATATATATATATGTATATATATATGTATATATATATATATATATATAGGGTGTTTTTTTAAGCCTCAACAGATTTTTGCTATGAAAAACCATGAAAGCTTTAGGTTTAATGCGGTCTGCGAAGGTGAGTTCTATGGCCAGGGGGACATAATATTGGAGGCTAATCGTAACGATCAGTCGGCTTCATTAGCTAAAATTCGTTAATAAACTTTTTAATTAATGAAAATAGACATATAGTCTCCACTAAAACTTGCTCAGCGTCATCGAAAACCACAAAATCAGTAATTTTCAGAAAGACTTTGAGCGCGTGAGAAGCGTATCTTATACAATCTTTGTGCTCAGCAAGGACGAGGAGCAAAAGAAGAGAACAGGACACAACATAGGCGCAACTTACAACTGAATTTTATTGAATACGTGTTCCGGTAATATACAGTCTCAACCATCGTCACAATGACAACACACAAACGGCAAAGGCAAAAGAAAAACGACCATCACAGAGCATAATTTGAAAATAACACTATCTCGTTCTCAAAAAACAATTCTTTCTCCGATAATGCAATCGACGGCATAGCAACACACGTGTCTCCCAAATAATCAATGAGCTCGGCTTCTACGATTTCGCGTGTTAATCGCTGACTTGCATTTCCCAATTTTTACGCATCCATCCAGCAGTGGGGTACAACCACATGTCCTGCAATGCAAGTCAAGAAAGCCATCCGTTCTTTTTTGCATCGTTGTTATTGTGCTCACGGAGCTGATCATTTAGGCAGCGCCCCGTCTGCCCGACGCAGGTGCTTGCTACAGGACAACGGAATGCGATAAACCACACCATCTGTACAGTCAACAAATTTCGTTTTGTGTTTCTTTCTCACATCCGTGTTTGGCACGCACTCCAGGCTTTGATAGTTTGCACAGGTCCATGAGCCCATGAACACGTATTCAATAAAATTCAGTTGTAAGTTGCGCCTTGTTGTGTCCTGTTCTCTTCTTTGTCCTCGTCCTTGCTGCGCACAAGATTGTATAAGATGTCAAACCAACTCGCCCAAACAACCACTTTCGTGAGAAGCGTAGTAGTGCACTAAAGTTTGCACTCGTGGAGCACGTACAAAGCCAGCGGTTCCGGATAAGGCGCCCGCGCAATTTTTCCGTCTCTTATCTAGCTCCCAGCCCTGTACCTGCTCCACGAGCGGTAACTTTAGTGCACTACTACGCTTCTCTACGCGTTCAAAGTCTTTCTGAAAATTACTGATTTAGTGGTTTTCGATGACGCTGGAGCATGTTTCTAATTAGAACTATATGTCTATTTTCATTAATTAAAAAGTTAATTAACGAATTATCAACTATATTAGCTGACTGATCGTTACGATCATTCCCCTATATTATGTCCCCCTGGCCGTATAACTCACCTGCGCTGACCGTATTAACCTAGCTTTCATGGTTTGTTTTTAAAAATTCTGGTAGGCTTAAAAACAACACCCTGTATATATATATATATTCTTGACTTTGTTTAAGTCAGGAAAATCTGATTTTGTTGTTTTATACCGCCGTAGCATGAAAAAAACAATTATTTATCTCTACATTTATTCTCAAACATTGCACATTAATTTATCAACCCGTCCGATAAAAAAAGATGCGGAATAAAGCGTTTTTGTAAATTTAAGCTTTTAAAGCACAACTCTCATTAAGAAAAATTCCTGATGCACCCCCCCCCCCCCCCAACATATTAAAACAAAAGCAGCTATATTTTCTTTTATTCCTTTAGAAAGCGTTATTTGATTTTCTATCGTGTTCTGCTTCACTCGCAATAGGGCATTAGGTTTCTCTAGTTTTTGTATTTTTAGCGTTCTGGTTTGCTTGGGGAGGATGATTACGTAACTTGCTAAGGAACTGAGCTGCAGAAAGAAAGCTCAATGCTTTGATTTTTATTCCAGCACTTTTTGTTCGTGTTGAGCTCGCGGTATATATTTATTGCTTGATGATTTTATCTGATTTAAATACAAAACAAAGGCGCGTACAAAAGAACATCAAACTATAGACAAGCGTTTATTTAAAATAATGTGGATGATTATCTCTGCGGGAAAGCTTTCATCTTTGAATCATCGTATATTTTAAACCGATGCCCTATCAATCACGATTTATTTCGTGATCTAAACAAACATTTCGATCATCTTGATTGCTATTTTCCACTCTGGAAGAAAGTGAGCAAATGGCTGGAGACGCCAGTAGAGAGGGTCGACGCTCTGACATCCACTTGGCAGCTCGCATTGTAGACGCGGCCCATGAAGTAGCAGCTGGAAACACTCTCAAATCTCAGGCGCACCGCCAGATGAGACGATGGAGAATCGCGTCACCTGTCGGCGTGAGTTGTGCAGCGACGAATATGTCGGCATATCTTTCAACTCGACGAAAATCGCCGAGTTCATATACACGTGACAGGGCGCATTACGCCATTAGACCACTGCCAACCAGCGAATGTATGGATGGATGGATGGATGAATACTGCTGAATGCCTTCCAATCGGCAGTGGCTTGCGCCGAAAAGTGAGTGGTTTTAGTAACGACGGTTAATTTCTTCACCCAAAAGCGTGGATGCCATGATCTCTGGGTTTCACGAACTGCGAGAAAGCGAAACAGCTGACTGCTGTTTTAGAGTGCGTGGTTCATTTAAACCTGTTTCCTCAGTTCGTAAGAAATGGAAGCTTCAACCATTATACGAGTCAGGTTATAACTTAGTTCGTTTGTGTCTACCAGACCGCTTTTTTTATCCACTGTTTCTATGTGTAATGGAGCTATGATTGTTCGATATGTTTTCACTGTATCTTCTGCTGCTGGACTGTACAAGGGGTTGGAACCTCGTCAGGCGATTCAATCGCCTTTTGCTTCCTCCTCCTAGACATTTGCCTGAATAAAGTCTATAATTATTATAACGAATTTCTGCGCGCACTTGTTCAAAAGGCGTGCACGAAAAAGGTAACTGTAATCTATTGTGTTATGAAAGTTAGGTTGAAATGAGGGTTACCTGTTTTCAGTGTTTTTTTTCCTTCGGAATTGGGGGTGTTTTATTTATCGTCTTTTTGTGTGTAAATTGGTTGAGTTACAATCAACTTACATAAGAAACACCGAACCTGTAAAAACACACACACACACACACTCCCTTTCCGCCTCCAAAAAGAAAAAAGAAAACTCCTCTAGTTTGGAATAAATAATCGCCGAAAACATGGAACCCGAGTTATAACTTTATAACGCATTATATATTTACCGAATTTTCCCTCGGGATTTCCTCGAGAGGTGTGTACACGTCTGAAGTCTATTATTAACGACGATCTGGTACAGGAAAAGGCACAGAACTAATGCCGGTACAACGCCGAGCATCACGTAATTCTTCGGGAGTCTCTGTAAGATCCCATTAATCACAATCCAGAGCTTCCTTCGTGCAAACAGTCGGTAATCTTCAAGCTCCGATCAGAGAGCAAAATAAATCCAAGAAATGTTTTCGTAGCGGCAGTAGCACCTTCGTCGCATGCGAGGACGAAGTTTTTAGTCTTGCCTGTAGGAGTATACGAGATTATTAATGTAGTACTGCCGACCATTAATCGCGTCTGCCCTGACTAGACAAGCCAGTGTGCGCGCAGTCGTCTTTAGTACTAATTTGTTGTAGGGCACTTAATACAATGGGAAGTTAGTTCTGCACCAAGGGGCGCCTGGTGTTTCCGCTGTTGATGAAAAAAGTTTAGCCAGTGCAGTGTACGACCGATAGCATGGGGTTTTTAACGTGCATCAGGCAGTGGTAATAAGTACACGATCTCACGCCGGTACGATGCTCATGTAGATCGAAACGGGCAGAAGCTGGGAGCGAGCCAAGAATCCCTGGGTTGACAATAAACTATTAGAAAAGCGTTTTCTTTTTAGCTTTAATTTTTTAAGCGCGTTCGTAGATTATCGGGACCATGACTTAGAAAAATAACAGTCAATTCGTCAGCTGGTTTGTGGACTGGGGAAAGGGGGCGAGGAGTTTTATTTTGTCTTGTAAATAAGAGAAGTGGTTATCAAGACACCTCTGTGGCTTCTGTATGATCGTAAAAGGCCAAGAAATCTTTAATTCCTAAATACAACAACTTAGGCGACTGAACTGGAGAATTTTAGTTCATTCATCGCCTCCGAAGATTTTTACCATCCCAAAAGTAAAATTCGTGCACGCGGCAAAAAGCGGCATAAAAAGAAAGCCCTGCAAAGGCTAGGGCACGAGGAGCGGTGTGGCGTCTGAACTCGAGTCTAAAGCGCTGGCCTTTCGAAAGTCACGTGCTCATTGTTAAAATGCCTGAAGCACTGCGACAATGGCGGAATAAACGAAACTACATTGGCTAGAAACTACATTACTACATTGCACTACATTACATTGGCTTAGACTACATTACATTGGCTTAAAACTACATTGGCTAGAAATTAAGTGTCATTAGTAGAGCTTCTAAGGTTCCAACAATGGCGGTGTCTTTGTCCTTTGTGTCCACCGTTGTGCAGGGGTTCCATAGCTACCAACAGAGGGTACACGTCCGCGAGGTGTCTATTCTGCATCTTTTATGGTTTTTAGAAAGCAACACTAGGATTTAAAACTGCCGCTTTCCTGAAAATGTACGAGGGGCGTTCATAAAGTTCGTATTATTGTCACGAAGGAATAGAGATTCAGCAATGAAACTCGAGTAGGAGTTGGGACTTTTTCTACATGTTCGCCACCAAAAGTTACCCACTTTTTCCAGCGATGCACCACATGCCGGAGGCCATTGTTATAGAGCTCCTCGTTTTGAGTGTCCATGAATCGCTCCACTTCAGCAATCACTTGGTCGCCGTCCTTAAAGTGATTTCCTCTTATTTGGCCACACTGGTAACGTCTGCGCCATTTGCCCAAAGTGTCATAAACTGGCGCATTGTCCCCGAACAACACTCCTAGATTGGAATAAATATCCTTGGCATTGCTTCCCCTCAAATGGAAGAAAATGGATCACTGCATGTGCTTGGCACCGACGGGTGGTGCCATTTTTTTTCGACTCCCTAGCGGCGTTCCGAGCTACTATGTCATGCGATGTTTATATTGTGCGGAAACTAGAGGGACGCGCGCTCATGTTGATGCCTTTTTTGTTCCGTTTTTTTTACAATTTTTTGTGCCGATGATACGAACTTTATGAACGCCCCTCGTAATATGTGCTGTGAGGAAAAGCAACGAGTATAATTCCCGCAAACGAGCCCATTTTCACTCTCTACCCCGCAAACTTACTACTCCCTGCGTGCAAGGGTTCTAAGCTACCCAAACAAAAAAAGAAAAAAAAGACCTTGAGTGGTTACAGTAAAGCGCATTAAAGGCGTTTGTCAAAAGTATCCACAGCCATTGCTGTGAAAACGCTCAAGAGGCGAGCGGGTGCTCCGCCGCCATTCGCTTCCATGGGCCGCTCATTTCATTGTGCGCCGTCATTTGCTGGGCCGCTCGAGACACGGGCCTCGTTCACTGGCGCATTTGACGCCTCTTGTAAGACAAAAGCAAACACATCGAGGTGCTTTAGGTCACTTATATGTTCAGTCTCTCCGGGCGATTGGAGCGGCCTGATGAGAGTCGTGGGCGCGAATGAACTCGGAGGCCATGGTTCAGCTAACGAAGCATAAAAACAAAAAGGCAGGTGACAGAGATTGCAACCAGTATTTCCGCGGGAAAGTCGCGTGGGTTGTACGATTAAAGGGCAACTCCGGTCGAAAACGAAACCAAAATAAATGATTGGCTTCACTAAAGGGGCACGAAATATGGTCACAGCCGAAGTATTATGTCCAAGTGAAGCCGCGTACTTACTAAAACCGATTTTAAGGATGCGACCAACGTTACTAAACCACTCAGTTGGGAAACTGCCATAGAGACTGCTCCGAAAAAGTGGCCCCAATCTGTCCTCGCGAACCGAGCTAATGGCGAACACAACGCCGCCATTTCTCCCGCAGCGGCCACTCGAGGAACCGCACGCTACTTCTATTTTGGCTTTAATCGGCCATTTTGGCGCCGAAACAGATACAGTGGAAGAGGTTACAGGGGTGCCACCCCCGTCTCCCCAGCGGACGCGCCGCGTCTTACTACCGAAGTTAAAATGCACCTAGGTCGGGACGCGCTACCTGAAAGCACCGCTGAGGCATGGTTGTATAAAAACAATATTGATTGTACCGCAAAACTTTGCAAACTAAAGACTTTAAAAACATCACGCGCCCCTCATTTTGTACTAAACTCCAATAAATTTCATACAAAAAGAGTCTTTTCCGTTTGTTTTTACGCAAAAACATGCTTTCTAAAAGCTCAAGGTGACCACAGTACAGACAAATGATAAAGAGTGGCGCTGTTGTCGCATTTAGCTCGGTCTCGGTGGACGCCAGCGGCCCAGGTTTCGACGGCGAGTTTCCCAACTGAGTGTTTTAGTAACGTTGGATGCGACCAGCTGCTCCCTTGCAGGTGGCATGCAGGTTAGCTTTCAATCAAGCAAACACTGGGTGATGCGTACCGCAGCACCACCGTGACGTCACAGTGCGGCCGTACAGCTGATGATCAGTGTTGCCATCCCTCTCTAGCAGATAGTTTAATTCGGTTTTGCCGCGGACGCCTGAAACCAAACTTTGAGCCGTGATATTTATAAAACTACGCACGATATCGAGAAAAAAAATGTATACCGTGTAATTCGGGGACACTGACTCAGCTGAAAAAAGTCGTAATCCCAAATTAGAAAATATTGCCCGGACTAGACCTTTAAAGGGGAACTTCAACGAAATTTCGGCGCTTATTTTTTCGTCTATACGTGTATAAAGGGCAACTCAGCTTCATCTTTGATATTTAGAAAACTATGCAGCCCTCTTCAGTATCATATAGGAAGACCCATGTTAAATATTACGATCTAATTCCGTCTATATATTTAATAAACTGGCCAGCAAACTTTTAAATGAGCCAAGTCGCCGAAATCTGCCAACTCTAGCGTGCGACGTGAGGCGCAATCGTCAGCGCAGTCAATGCGACGGAGTTGGAGCGGCCAACGTTGAACCACTACGTCAGAGGCATGACTACGTCATTCTCCCGTTTTGTTTGTTTTTACTTCTCAGAGCGAAATTGAACGATGACGTCATGAGTTTCTCCTCCCGGTGTTGGCTCTACGACGTCCACGTGATCACCGTAACGCGGATGCGCTAGTTTGCGCTGCCCGGCGCGTTTATCGCATGTCCGGTTTCTCCGCTCCCCCCTCTCTTCTTTCGTGTTCTCCCCTTCCCCCTCTCCCCCGGGCCATCACCGTCCACGCTATGCGAAGCGACCTGCCCGCGTCGCGTGTCCTGTACCTCGCCCCCACGAACGTCACAAGACCACGTGGTTCGACGTGACGTGGCCATGACTCTGACGACACGAGACCAATGTTGCCTGGCGCAACCGAAGTTTCGGTTTCGGTATCAGCTGATGTTTAAATAGAGATTACACAAATAATATTCCACATTTCGCGAATCCGAAGACGTAGAGCTGTTTAGTAGTGCTTTGTGAAATGGAATCACATGTCAGCCTAAATTTTTCGGAATTGAGCGGAGTTGCCCTTTAAAGAAGCAGTATCACATCAGACACACCAATCTCTTGTTGAAAAAGACACGAAAAGGAATTTTAAAACAAATTAAACGATTAGCAAAAAAGCACCTGGTGGATGTCGCTAACGCCTCGTTTGTAATGCCCGTCTAGGAACCTTGACAGATAGTGACGGTAACTGTCTCTCCTCCGGCCACGACGAGAGAAGAGCTGAAGGAGGAACTCCCCTCTCCCCGAGACTCTCTTTTGTGTGTCCCAGAAGTCGCTATTGTCCCTCTACAAGATTATAGAAGATTAACCCGTCACTCAAAATTCGTACAAAGGCAGCTTTGGGGTTACTTGCGGTGGCCCGATCGCTGGTGTGCTTCGGCTGCTTTCAGCGGATGCTACGAGCCATCGGGGCCTATCCAAGGCCGTGTGAATGTCACGTGACCTTGGAGAAGGGGCACAGCGACGCGCGGAAAGCGTATCACGGGCTACGTCCACAGAGCGGGATTGGCTGAGATAGCTCGCAGCGTCCGCTGCGTCCGGACGTAAGGTCCCGAGACAAACTACGTCACGATTGCGGCGGATGTGACGTGCTCTCCGCTGAGTGCTCTCCGAGCGCTTGCCAAAGTGGGCTGTTTATAACGAAAAATACAGCCATCAGGCTCAAAATACAAACGTGCGATTGTCATTTACGGCTATTGTGGATCATATTCAGCCTTTTTGTGAACACGACGGGTATATTTCCAAAATTCTTTGAAGTGTCGCTTTTAAGAGATTATCGTGTAGCGCTACTGGTGAGCAAAATAATTAGCAACGAGGCTATACTTCCCTCACAGTCAATACAGTTATGCCAGGGCTCATTCCCGCTCAGCCGTATATGGTAAGATCGTGATTCCAAGCTCACATAATGACTACGGCCAGCGGGGCCAAGAAGATAGTCGATATATGCACACACGCCAGATTACAGCCGCCATTGCTGACCTCGACTGTCTTAGCGCGGTGCCGAGCCGCTGAAGAGTGCGTTGACGAGCCTCCCGAAAGGCCGATGCCGTGGAGAAGGACACAGTAAAATCTAAAATGGAAATAACATGTCCTGCTGTGGTAATGATAAAGTAAAGTGAACAAAATAAGAGGAAATAAAATGGATGTCGGGTATGGCGGCGGCCATGCAGAGCTGCTGCAAAGCGTCTAGACCGCTGATAAAATATAAAATGAGATCCCTCCAACAACTTTTAATTATTCTAATAGATATGCAGCACTTGAAAGGATTTTCCAGCCACGACTGTCCCCACCACCGAGGGGGAGTAAAAGATGTGTGGGTAAAAGATTTGAGACTCCATTAGACAATGGAGCATAGTCCTTTTCAAAATTCTATCAAGCAACATTGGCGGTCGTTATTTGCTTGATGGGGGAATTGCATCTAGGGAGAATTGAATGACGTACAACTAGGCTAGGTGGCGCAAGCTGCCGCCCGATATAAAGGGTACAGCCGTTAGCATCCATCCATTCATCCTGGACACGACGAAGCCTGTGATTGGATCCGACTCCTCGCCGAACGCCGTCGTAGCCCTCGTTTTCTATACATGCTCAGAGTATCCTTGATGAAGCAATGGCGAACAGGCGATGGCGTGGACTTTTGAAAACAGACGGTATATTACTAATGATTTCTGAAGTTCATTATGATAGATTGTGACTAAGTGAATGGGTGCATAAACCGATAATTCATTCATCACGTGGGTCGACTTCCGTCGTTGTGCCCTTCCTTGCTCCTCTTTGTCAAGCTGACCTTTGTCGCTACCGGGCAAAGCACTGCTGGTCATGGCGTCGGTGCTAAGCCTAGCCGAAGCGGGGTCATTCCGCCTGCTGCATGTCGTTCACTTGTAGGTGCTGATGTCATCTTTAGGTCGCGGCTCTTAGGCGCCCGTTTCCGGGTTGAGTTGCGTCGCCGTCGGCGTTCGCTTAGGCGTAACCGTGCGCGTTGCATTATGGGACGCCCCGCTAATTTTAGCGGAAACATTGTCCATCTAAACTATGCGGGGAAATTTTGGCTAAATTTTCCGCAAAATTTAGCGAGGTAATTTTGTGCAAAATTCAAAGAGAAATTTAGCGAAAATGTTCCACTAAATGGAAGGCGTCAAGGAGAGGAGGAGGGGAATATTCTCCTTTCCGTTAACTCCTCCTCCTTAAAAGCTGCGCTCTAATCTCCCATTACAGAAAATTGTAAACGTCTTTCATTTTTTTCCCCTGACAACTTTTTTCGTGGGCTCTGGGCTTAAGATCTGCTTAGCCCGCTGCCGGATTATCACAGCGCGCACGAATATGACCCAATCAAAACGGGTATTCCAATCGCCTGCGCCAGCTGGCATCCTAAAATGAAGTTGAACATGGCACGGTCATGTACCGTTAATATGTAGAGCCCTGCATATCCGCGGATTACCCGCGGAATATCCGCGGATATTCGCAGTAAATTGGTAATGCGGATAAAAATAAAACAGATTTGTCGGAGTGCGGATCGAATGCGGATGCCAATGGCTGCGGATGCGGGTCCGCGGGTCCCGATTTATATATATATATATTATTTTGCCGAGGCGGCCCACAAACGGTTGCGACCGCACGGTGTAGAGTGAATAAGTGAGGGATATACTATGAAGTGCACCATCGAATGTATTGCAAGAGTGAGCTACTCTCTTGGATAAAAAGTGCTCATTCGCGGAGAAAATTGTTCTTTACGTCAAGAAAGATTTGATTCTCATTAAAGATCGCTTTAGAACGTTCTATCTCGCCAAAAATAGTGTCCCTAGGAAAAGCAAAAAATGCAGGAGCATCAGTCGTTCTGGGAAAGCGCGTTCTTGTTTGGCAGAGTGGAAAACGTTCTTTGAGCAAAAAAAGCCCGAAACGTACAAAACACAAGAAAGTAGAATTCCTCAAGTGGCACCTTCGCATTAAAAGTAGATCGAGGAGATTGAATTCGGTCCTTGGAGTGGTGGAACTTGCGCCAGCACGAGTTTCCGCGCCTTGTTCTTTTAGCGCAGTTTGTGCATGCCACCCCAGCACGAATTGCACCAACAGAGAGAGACTTCTCACTGGCGGGTAATTTAAGGGAGTCGAACTAGACTGAATCCCTCCATGTTGACGATATTCTGTTTCTTCTACACAGCAACCTCGACAAGTGAAACGTTGCATGTGTGTACGTTTTCCTTTTCTCGACCATTGGCACTGACTTGTTTTAAGTATACGGTTCCGAGCATGCAGTTAAGGTTAGTTTTAAAACTGAAACCGATATGAGGTGTTGCCATATTGAACACTGTGATATTTTCCCAGTGGTGTTTTACTCGCGCCTTACCATGCATATAACAGTAGAACTTTGCTTCAGTGAGTTAGGGCCTTTCTTCTCCAACTTTTTTTACTGCTTCGCCTAAATAAAATGACACAACGCTATTAGACATTCCTTTGTTAATTTTCATGTTTATGAAATGTGCGTCTGCTTGAAGTGGGTTTTACAAAGCAAAAAGGAAAATAAATATTAAAATGTCCCTATATTCTGAAAGCATATTTTGGACAGTGTCAGACTCAGTGTCACGGACACCCAAGACGATCTCATAACTGCGATCATCTTTCCAGCGATGCGAAGTGTCCCTGGAAGGATGATCGCTTATTTTATAAATACGATAAAGCAGAATACTATAAAATGACTTGCATCGTATTCTGACACAGAGGGTGCTTTGTACAAGGGTAAGCAGACGGCTTATAAGATACCATCCCGATGATATTTTTTTAAACGCGAAAGCATTAATTGCTTTAATGTAGCGAAGCCGACGTTGTCTGTAAGAGCGAAAAACGGCACGTAAATTAAGTCTGTAGCAGCGAAAAACGGCGCCTCAATTGCCATTGGCTGAGCGAAACGGCACCTAAAGTCCCATTGGCCAAAAACACAGCAACGCAGATGCTTCGTCACGGAAGCCGGCGGGGCGCTGAAGGTCAAAGCGGACGCGCCTTATGAATAAATCACAAAAAAGGCACAGCAACGCAGATGCATCCTCACGGAAGCCGTGGAGCCGGCGGAGTTCGCCCGCCTGCGCAGTGGGGGAGCGTGATGTTACCGCCTGAGCGCCGTGTGATAAAGAAAGACGTGGCGCGCTGCTTGTGGGAATGCGCTGCGTGTAGAAATGCTTTCGCATTCCTACACGTAAGCAGTCTTAAAGGAACACTGACACCCTCCAAATTGTTTTAAATTGCTTTTTGCCAGGCGATTTATTATGGTGTCGGAAGACTACCCAATCAATATTTTGCTACAGCGTCACGCATATTTTTAATAAAGTCAAAAAAACGCAACTGCTCGAAAACCGAAACCTGAAACTGAACAGGGGAGGAAGAAGAAATATAGAGGAGGAGAGAGTTAGCGAAAATTCACGTAACTATGCAACTTTTTTTTTTTAATCAAGTTTTTGCTGTTTTAAGAAGCCACAAAAATACGTCTCATTGTTTTTCTTCTTTTTTGTCAATATTGTGCGTGTGCCTTCGATGACCCACGACTTGGATTATATTTGGCGCTTGTGTAAACCACAGAAAACGGCACGTGACCACGGAGAAGAGTAGTGAGCGCGACTCAAACCGGCCAGTTCTCGATCGGCGGTTTTCAGACGGAAAGGACACGAATTTTTGAGCCACGAATTGTTTGGCTCTCATATGTCATGTGCAAATAAAAACCTTGGCGAGCATGAATAGTCTGGCAGTGTCCCTTTAAGTGTATTTAAGCGGATTGAGGATCGAATGCTGGTTCCGAATTTCGCGGATGCAGTTCGTATGCGGATACGAAGTCTGCGGATGCGGATCCGATGCGGATGATAAAGAGTTATCCGAGCAGGGTTCTATTAATACGGACATTCCCCAAAATATCGTCTATGATGTGATTAATAGCAAAAAAAAAATACATGAATTTACACAGTTTGTCCCTAAATATTTTGTCTAAATAGCGGGGTGTTAATATTAACGGGTCTGTATAAGACATGGTTGTACGATCCAGTTTTATTATAATGCACGCCAGAGGTCCAACTGGCGCTAGCGTCGGTCTCAAATTGAAGTGGACGACAACCAGTGTGAAATTGATTTCCGTAATGCATTTCTATGGAAGAAAGCGAGCAAGAGAAAATATCACGAATAATTGGTACGTACTAGATAGCTTGAAACATTTTTCAGTCACGTAGAATCAAATCTTGGTCAGTTACCGCGTTTCTTTTTTTTTTTCTTTTAGAGCGCAGTTTTTGGGTGCACCATTTTTGGGTTTCGCGGCGGTCAACGTTGGCGTCGCGGCGTGACCGCGCTACAATTTAGCGGGAAAATTGACGAAGGAGGAGAGAGAGGAGGAGAGGGCACGGAGGAGGAGGGGGGGCATACCCTCCTCCCCGTACCCTACCCTCCTCCTTCTCGAGAGCTGCGTTCTAATTTCGCATTACAGAGATTTGTAAACATCTTTTTTTTTTCTCACGAGCAGTTCATTATAATCATCGACGACGTTCACACACTTGCAACGGAATAGCCGGGCCCAGGTTCCGAGCAGGCGATGTACATACAGTCCCGAACAAAAGAAATTCAAACTACCGAGCGACAGCCTCTCGCCCTCGTCGCGTCACTCGACGTTCATCAATGGACGCTCTCGCGAAGAATGGGGTGCGATTTGAGAATGGTGACGGTGCCAATGTGGCCGGGCCTTTCCGTAAATAAAAGTTGCGCCTATTTGCTTCAGTCTTCCAGCGTATTCGGTGCAAATCCGTAAGTTGACGATGCGGTACGTGCGTTTCAAATGCCATCTCCGAAAAAAAGATAAACAAAACATCCAAGTCAGCATAGGTCGATGTTACAGTTATTTGACAATTCCCACAGTAGTGTGCGACTGATAAAAAGGTTATTTTAGTGTGTCATTACGAAGCTTTCGAAATGCCTGCGCCGCGCTGTCAACACGGCGAAGACGCGGCAATTAGCACCGCTTGTAGTGATAAACTGAAACTGAATTGGCGCGAATTTGATTTATTGAAAGGGCCGGTCACTGGACACTGTCACTATATACTCTCGAAGCGCACCGTACGCTGCGGAAGAGCTTCCCTAACGAGCGTTGAATGGTGCGAGGAGAGTGAGAGGATGTCGCTCCGTCGATCGCGTATCTTTTGTTCGGGATTGTACTGCTGTCTTCCGATGAAAGGCTGACAGCAGGTTCCACACGCGTCCTTTCATGGCCTCCTCTATACTCACAAAGCCTGGCAGTTCGACGACGAAGCCATAGCGTGCCCGGTCGCAGATTTGGAGCTCGAGTGATCTGGTAGCACAGAGCCATAGCCTCCTCTATACTGACAAAGCCTGGACAGATCGCCACGAGACGCGGCCGCCGGAAGTGAAAAGGTAGAGCGGCAGGCAAGAGTCACGTAACGGGCGCCTCGCTGCGGCGAGACGCCGAAACACACTTGTCCCGAACGATGGAATGTCTGCTCGTGCTTCTCGCGTTCCTCGGGCTACGGCTCATTTTCTCGTCGGGTTTGAAAACCATGTTTCGGGTCCTCGCCGCTGCGAAAGCTGTGCGCTGAATACCAGACTACCGAGAAATGCTCTGTGCTACCAGATCCTCGCGCTCCAAATCTGCGACCGGGCACTCTATGGCTCCGACATCGAACTGCCAGGTTTTGTGAGTATAGAGCGAGGCAATGACAGAGCATCAAAGAGCCATTTCTCGGCGAACCTTGACGTCAGCGCACAGCTTTTGCAGCGGCGAGGACGCGAGACACACTTGTTCGCTCGGGAGAAGTGTGTTTCGGCGTGTCGCTGCAGCGAGGCGCCAGTCACGTGGCTCTCCTCTCATCCGTTGTCTGCCGCTCACCTGTTCCATTTCGGCGGCCGCTTCTCGTTTCGATCTGCCAGGCTTTGCCAGTATATAGGAGGCTATGGTCCTTTCTCGATCGACGTGATTCGGCCTATACAAATAGGGAAAAAAGTGTGAAAAACAGGGCTTAGAATAAGAGATGAAAAAACGCAGTGAAATTATAATGCAGTGAGTTCCCGAGAAAAGAGAACCGTGTTTTTAGTGCCAGGGTAAACAAACTGTGCCTCGCAAGATGTTCAAACTCTCCTGAGAATGTGAGGCTATCTATTGGGATATAAGGTGAACGTTTGAGAAAGGATGTTACATGAGATCGAAATGTAATTAAGAAAAACGAACGAGTTAGCTGACGTCCACATAAACCTAATCCCGTGAAGAAAAAGATATATATATATATATTTTTTGAGGGCGCCTGTAGCATCTATTTCAGTGAAACAAACTTGTCAGCAAGGAAGAAAACAATATTCTCTTTCTTGCTCTCAAGGTTTTTCACTGATATAAATCCCACGAGCGTTCAAAATATAATTTTTTGCTTTGACGATATTAGGCTATAGCTGGACATCGGCTCGTAGACAAATTTCGGCTTTTTTTCTTATTTATATTTTACCCGGGGCACGCGTTATTGTTCTCAAACCCATTCGTTATAACCTAAACGCTAGCTTTACATTCTCCGCGAAGTTCGGTAGCTATCTGCGATGCCCAATTTATTGAACCGAGCCCGAAGCCACACTATGGTTCTGTTACTAGGAGTATACTTTTTACCTCTCTCTCATTTGTGTTAGATAGCGCACTTTGCAGCCGCCAAGTAATACTTTATAGGTGTGGACAGCCAGCGTCCGGAGAGCAACGAGTCGCATCACGCGCGAGCTTTCTGCTGCGCCGGGGAAAGAGACCGACGCCGACGCACCGACACACCGGATTCGCCAAGACAGCCGAGACGGCTTTCTCCGCTGCCTCGAACGCTGCTCGCGACCCTTCTCGAAATCCATCAAGCAACACTGGCGGTCACAATTGCTTGCTCACGAAACGAGTGATTAGACGCGAGTCACCGCTTTGAATGCCGAACGCGGCGCTCCGTGCCCCAATACATGCTCAGGAAACCGTGCCCGAACAATGGCGGAATAGGACACTTGCGCGTAGCATACGGTTACCGTATGGCGGCGCATGAATGGCCTGTTCCAACTACGCAAAAGCTGTCGCGCCAACGCCATTGCATTTTCACGCGGAGTAAGATGTATTCCCTAGTAAATTATTGAAATAAATCATTATAAAATAGAAAGTGGAAGAGATAGCAATAAAAAAATGGCTGGATATCGTTCCGCTGCGCTTATAAGGATATATGTGCTAAATCTTCGAGGAAAACAAACTGAGAGATTAGAACAAGAGTCTGCTGGGACCGAAACTGGGATTTCAGAATATATGTATGCCGCCGAAAGTAACCAGAAGAAGAAGAAAAACGGCGAAGAGCCCAAAAACGGGTCCGTTGAGAGTCTCGCCATTACTGGGCCGGATCGAAAAACAGGGCCGCAGCCGTGGAGACTCTATACACGAACTCATCTTCTGGTTACGGTCACGCCGCGGTGGTGGCGCGCCGGCGCACTTCCGGTTCGCTGTGGGCTGTGGGCGGAAACCGCCATGGAGCATATGCATTCCTGCGCCACTCTGGAAGAGACCGGACTGGACAAACCTGCCTTCTCGTCAAAAAACGCTACGCGACTGGGGTCGACAAAAAAGAGTCGGGAAATGTTTGAAGGTCAGTTTTCGTGTGTCTCTGCCTGCTCGGTTCGTCTCGAGAACGTGAACAAGGGCCCTGAAAAGCGAAAAACAGACGCGCTGTCGGACCACGACTGCTATGAACGGGAACTGGAGTTGGATTGAATTTGCTGGACACTTGTAGGCCGCTCAGATTTGCTTGTTCGTTCCAACATGAGCGCGGAAAAACGTCAGGCTGCATCGGACAAACCTGCGGACGTACGACGTGCGCACATCACGTTCAAACGGCCGCCGCGATCAGCCTCGAGCTTGCCGTCGTGCCGCTCTCAAACGTGCCAGCTGTCGTTCGTTGCTCGCTCAAACGGTCAACGTTTGAACGAGCAGACGTTGCCGTTGCTCGCTCGCACAACACTGACACGGTAATTGCGATAAAAAAAGTACAGACCTTGAGGGACGTTTAGCGTTTGAAGCGTTGCTTCAGGTAAGCAGGCTCGAGGTGCGCAACAGTAGACATGGGCGGAATGTTGATAGCTGCTACAGTGGCCACCACCGACTTGTTAGGCCTGATTCACTCGGTCCGATTCTGCCGGCGATTTTCAGTATTGACGTCGACATCTCAGCTACGGTTTAGTGCTTTTGCAGCCCGAGCGACATCATGGCTGAAAATAGCGAGCAGAACCCCACCATGCGTGAATCCAGGCGAGCGTCCATTCTGCGGCGTCCACGCGGGAATGAACCGCCGCATAAGTCGCATTATTCACGCCGAGTTTTGCGGTGTAACCGGTCCTCGTTAATTCTGCGCTGAGGCCGCCTCTGGCGAAGTCAGGACATCGCCAGGAAGACGGTAGAATCAACACCTAACGCAACGCGAAAAAGAGCGCGGGGACTAACGTCCGACGCCGGCATACATCCGATTCCAATGGCCTGGCCTACGGGCAACGGCGAAGCTGCTTGCCCACCCCCCTCGCGCATGCGCGGCGTCGACGACGTGCGCTAGGGGCGCTCCAGTTTGTTTGTAAACATGAGTCGGTGTATAGGTTTAATGGCGCATCCACACTGGAAGCGGATCCTGCGTTCTGCGAAGCGGTTGCGGATGCGGTTCGTGAGCGACCCTGTTCAGACGCACCCGAGAGGCGGTTGGCGGTCTCTCGGCAATCACGCGTGATCTTTCGAGACTTGCGGTTGGCAACCCTGTTTTTACAATCCAAAATTCACTTTAATTCACTATCTCAAAGCCAAAATATTGCTATTTTGGAACTCTGAAGATTTTTCTTCGGTGGCGTTCGCACGCATCACAAGTTCAGGCAGCGAAAAACGAGACATGGACCGGCAGAAACTTGCTTGACGGTTCCTCGACTTCACCCACAAGCAGTAATCAGCCTAGGCGCGCCGTGCAGACTCACAAAAGGATGTCCGCGACCTTTTCTTCGAGAGATGAGACCCTTCCTCGCATGAATAGGCCGACCTTGTTTTCGGGATAGAGGGGCCAGTCTGGATTCCTGGAGTCAAGAAGGTCCAGCAGGTCAAAAAGATCCAACGCGTCAGAAGATCCATTATTGGACTCTTCTGACTCGTTGGACCTTTTGACTCGTTGGACCTTCTTGACTCGCCGTGGATCTTTTTGACTCGCTGGATCTCTTTTTACTCAGTTGAACCTCTTTGACCCACATTAGATCTCTCGACTCGTGCTCGGCGAGTAGAAGATCCAACGAGTCAAAAGATTCATTATTGGACCATTTGACTCTGTTGGACCTTCTTGACTCTCTGCCCGATCACCGGGAAAAAATGGGAAGGGCTTTGGAAGAGGAGCAGGAAAGAAAAGGAGAGCAAAAACTACGATGAATGACGAGTTTTCGAGGTGGCGAGTGATGCGAGTGTGGCTGGTCACTGCACTGCAGCGGGGTGAGATCCGCGCGTTCTAATAACAAAGCAACAAAGAAGAGGGCAGGAGTGATAGAAGAGGATACGGTGGCCTCGGGGACGAGAGGCTCTGGAATCCTGAATGGCTGACTGTGTCACGGCTTACGTTGTGCGTTTTTCACTCTCAATTGGGCGGCTGACCAACGCCATCTCTTCTGGCGGTATGCTTGACTAGCCCGCGGAGATTCTCCCGATAGTCGTGCTGCTGCACGATCGCGGGGATGTTTGGCTGTTTCTAAAATTTAGAAATCAATCGAACAGTCAAGCGGCGACCTAATTACGACACGGGCAGACCAACACGTGGTGCTGACGTCCCGTGGTGGGGCTGCTATCGGCATTGCGCACGCGCAGACGCTCCAGTTGACGCGCTCCCAGTGCACGCGCAATGCCCACATCTCGTGCGGACACTGCGTGTTTCCCCACACCTCGTGAGTGGGCTTGCAGGGAAACAGCGCGTTGGTCTATACGCAGCATGAGCCCGGACCGGGGGAAGGGTTGTCTGGATCATCTGGACAGCCGCAATGTTTGGCAGTCATCCAGAGGGTCAACATGTCACAGCATCTTGCCGGCCACGCGCAGCATTGACCGCTGACTGGCACCACGCTGTACGGGCAAACTGGCCAGCATCGGCGTGCGTTCGTCTAATCACTACTCTGGTGGTGCACCTCAAACACCCCAGGCTATAATCCGTCCACTCCAACGATGGACCGCACGGCCTCACTCTAGGAGCCGAGAAAAGCCACCACGGAGCCATCTCGACCCGGCGCGACGCATTGAACACCTTTGTGTTCGAGGCATTTTATGAGTTGAAGAAGGACCTAGTACCCCTTGTCTTGCTGCGCGAGCACACGCTTCACTGGCTCGTGTTCAGGTTGAGCAGCACTTGACGGAAAGTCATGCAACACTTCTTATTCGTCTTTCAATATATTACTTCTCATTTTAATTCTACGGCACCTAGTCAATTTTGTTCGTGCAACCGGAATTATTTTATTCGCACGTAATAAAGCCGAAAGAAAAAAAACACACACACACACATTAGTAATTCCTCACGCCACTCAGCGACATATTTGGAACCTTGCAACCCATGTTCCATTACAGCAGCTGCTTATCAAATGCTAACTTAAATTTCAATATATCGGCATATCTAATCTGAAAGTTTATTAGGAAGGACAAGTTTACCATAATATCAACCCGCCTTTAAAAAATAACATGTTTTGAGTCATTATTTTGAACCATTTTTCGTCATTATGCCTTCCAGTTGGCCAAGTTCGATATCTTGCCTGCAGAATGAAAATCAGTGAATTAACGGGAGTTCCTCTCTTCAAAGTGGCTATCTAAGGAAGCGCATCCTAAAGGAGCCTTGAAACGATCTTCTACTTTTGCTAAAATATCTACTTGGAATCATTCCTCTAACGTTAATTACTGAACAAACTTGCCCTAGTTGTCCCTTCGAGTGCACTGGCAATCGCCAATAAAATTCGAGAAATATGAGCATCGGTCATCCCCTCAAGGGGGATTCAACCGCTATTTATTTGTACCCTTTTCCTCATAGATGGCGCAGAATTTTTCCGGAACAATCGAGTTGCATGTGCGCAGCTGCGCATGCAGGTCGGGCGCTCGAGGTGGGCTAGGGCCACGGGCACGTTCGCCGCCGATCTGCGAGCTAGATCTTCTTCGTTCTGCGTCTGCCGCTGCAGGAAGCGGCCAACAGGCGGTGCGAGATACGAGCCAGTACATACGCAGAGATTGCAGTGGCTTTCACAAAAATGCAGAATGAGCTCCGATTTCCGGAATGAAATCTGAAGGTCCATCCACGTTCGAAATTATCGATAGCGCAAGGCGCGGCGTTCCGGCCGTTTGAACCGGTCAATATTTAACACGCAAACGTGGTTCAGGCAATATATGCATATGTTTTCAGAGCTTAATTTGAAGCCAAAAAAAAAAGTGCGCAAGCCATGCACTTTATGTCCTATATCGGCCTGCTCTTCGTCTGCATTACCGGTTTTGCAGAACCCGCTCCCCAGGTCTTTGTGAAGTAAAGCCCATCTATACTGGGGAAAGTGGCGCCAATCATTTTTGTGAAATGCTCGAGACACGTGCCGCGCGCCACTTCGGGAAAGAACTATACTCTGTTTCCACCTTGTGTTGTACCGCAGGAGAAAAAGCTACAAGCGCGAGCTCCTTTCTGTAGGGCGCATGTCGCTACGCGCGCTCAGGCACTGGCATGGGCAGCTGCTAACGCTATGAGCTCGCGCTTCTAGCTCTTCGCCGCGGTACAATATGTTGGAACAGAGTATAGAGCTACTCAACAAGTTGTGCTTAAGAGCAACGGCACTCTGTTCCCCGGAATATTGTTGTGTGCTGACATTTTGGTGCTGTGCAGAGACGGCTGCTGATCGTCATGATCTAAAAGCGTGACTTCCTCTAGCATTAGATTTAAAAATAGAAGCACATATAATATTGCTTTTGCTCTGTCAGAACTGTTTAAACATTTGTGGACGATGGAAAAGGCTTCTGTGATTTCAGATAAAGCTTCAGATAATCGGCAACCAAGGGATTTTAAGCTATACAGTGATGAAGTGTTGGTACTAGCGTAAAATATATAGTGGCACTATATATTGAAGAACATGGCGTCTGAAATCTAGTTCAGCGGTTCTGTTCCAGTACAGATTTTCCTCGTGCCACTAAACAGCGTTTTGCTGCCTAGAGTGTTCTATTAATTCTTGTCCGCACAGGCTTAAAAAATCATGGCTATTAGTTATCTGGAAATTGTCTGAAATCACAGGAAACGCTTTACGTACCTTCATAAATCTTTAAACCAAGCCACTATCAGAGCAAAGTAATACTACGCCGAGCTTCTCAATGAATGTACGCTGAGGAAGTCACGCTTTTGAACTCTATGATTTATAAAGGCGCGCATGTTCTGTACAAGCACCAAGATGGCGGCGCCTACAGCAACATTGGGGAACAGAGGCCAACTTGGCGCATAGCCATGATTTGTGGCGAGGTCCACGTCCGCGCCGCGGCGAGGTCCCCACTTGCACGTCCAGCAGGTGACCGTCGAAGAGGTTCACACTGCGCGACGAGTCAAAAACAACAACAAGGCCCTGCTTACCCGTGAACTGTACCGTTGAGCGTTTTCTGTCCGGGCGGCGGCGCGCTCTTACTATACTTCGTTTCAGCTTGGGTCCAGACGCAGGCAATGCTGCCGCCGCGAGTTCTCCGGCTTTAGCGCCTCTGCTGCTACACGCGCTCGTGCAATGCAAGTACTGGATCAGGGCCACACGTTGCGCTTCAGCATCGGCTGGTGGCCTGACCCGCCGAAACGGCGGTACTCATCCACAACAAAGCGCTGCGTACAGTAAAGCAGACAAGATTGGCAACGGTGCGTGCATGACACTTTCCGTCCGGTTCGTCGTCAGCGAAAAGGAACTACTCCAATACACAAAATCACGTTGCACTCGAGTTGTCGTCGTAAAAAATCCATAAGGAAGGCGCCGCTTGCACCAAATCCAAATTCATTTGATAAAATTGCTGCCTACGGGTACTGCCAACTATTGCTGCGGAAACGCGCAAGACACGTGCGAGGAGCGGGTGCTCCTGCTGCCATTTGCTTCCGGCACGCTCATCAGTACTGCGTCGATAATGCTTCAGCGGGCCGCTCGAGACAACGGGCCTCGTGCACTGGCGCATTTGACACCACTGGTAAAGACAAATGCAAACACATTGAAGGTGCTTTAGTCCAGACAAGTATTTTATGAAAGATTGTTGGGCCAAGTGCAATAAAAAAGCAGAATGGTGGCCAGAGTGGGCTATATACCAGTTTGAGCACGTGGAGCCTGTGCCTGCGGCATAACCCATCCTGGTTTCGCCAGTGTTTCGTTCTCTACCCTGCTCCGTTTCGATCTGATGAGCATCGTACTGGCGTGCGGTCGTGTATCACTGCTGCGTGACGCACGTTAAAGACCCCAGGATACCGGTTGTACTGCATCAAGCAACCACTACCTACAGTTGGGAGACAAGTCGCCCGTTGAGGCAGACTATGTTTTAGGCTGTATAAAACATACACACACCCCAATTTGTTTCCCGGAGGTGGCAAGTGGCATCACTTTCCATTCCCACCATGACATAGCAAGATCACCGTTGAAAGAGGTGTTCATAACGACAATGAGGAGTATTCATTGACGCCATTTGGGTGGGTGTTGTTTAGGAGCGCATGTTCAGAACAAGTTCATCAATAGGCTGCTACGACCGATACTCTTGATGGTGCGGAATGTACATAAAAGAACTGTCCTATAGTATAGTGAATCCCCGGCGTCATTTACGAAGACATTGCTGTTAGTTTAGAGGTTCATTTGATTTTGCCTAAAATCGTGTGCCGCAAAAAAACACATACACACAAAAAAACCGTATGCTCACCTTTAGGCAGAAACGTATTTTTCATTTATTAGCCGCCCGTTTGGTTTTCTTAGTAATCCGGAAAACGCGTTTAAATTTCAACAAAAAAATTAGCTCCTGGCGCTAAATGCCGCCGGGCAACTAATTTGCGTCCTCAGAGAAGTACCCGTTTGTTGGTTAAGAAAATATATTGTAATTGTTCAAAATAATAGAAATCATGCTTCATTTTTTTGTTTTTATATCTACCAGCCACCAAACAAGGTCCTCACAAAGAATGAAAATATCTAAAGTAATGTTTCATAAAATAAAATGTTTTGAATAAGTATTTTATCCTTTCCTTGAAACTCACCAACTATTTTTTTTTATTTCAAACATATATAGTAGGCGTCTCCGCGCGCTTATTTAGGGGTGTACATACCGGCCATTTTGTCCGGCTATATTTGCTTTTCTTTTTTTCTTTTTGTTCAGAAGGTGTGAAAGAGCGTGTCCCAATGCGTTTGTGGCTCTGATCAAAGGTGGCGACATTTGTTTTCGCCAATTTATTTTGTATCCTACCTGAGCGCGGCATGGCACGAGTACTACAAAGGGTGGCATCACCCTGCAGAATGACAATTTATGCTAATTCTACATTATTAGAGACATATCTGTTCAAACCCTTACCATTCAGCGCTTACCACGCTTGTAGTGTATGCGTAGTTGCTCAATCATCATGCTAACATGTTATCACAGAAAAATAAATTAATAAAGCATCAAGCCCTGTATCTCACCATGTCTTCCCGCCAGGAGTCTGTTGATGACTAGTTGCTAATTTTTTGCAACGTTCAAAAAGCCGACCAATGGAGCCATCAATAGACTGATCTCACCAGCCAGAGATTGACTATGCTAACGTTGCCGCAATGCACGAGGGAACTTTAGTCTTTCTACGTAACCCAACTGAGTTCTTGTTATGCGCAGATAATGAGACAGCACGAGCCTGGATGTATTTTGGGTTGCTATCCCTCCCTGAACTAAAGTTATGGCGGGTTTCACGCATGCCGAATAATTTGCGAGATCAGGTCTATTGTAAATTTTGTTTTATTCATGTTTATACAGCGGGAAGTTAGTCAGCCCTGCGGCGTCTGGCGTCTTCGTTGGAGATGAAAAGACAGTACACTATACCGCCAGTTTTTGCCTGACGACTCCTAAATGTACCACGCAATAGTGATATATGACCAGCGGCGTACCAACCGTGGGGGCAAGCGCTTGCCCCCCCCCCCCCAAAGTTCTCCGAGTAAAGGTAGATATGGCTTCCCCGGAAACAGCCGCCACTGGGCAGGGCGGGGAATTGCTGGCGGTGCCCAAGGAATACCAAGGGCACCGCCCCCCGACCTCCGGGGTATTTTTAACGCGCAGGCGATACAAACCCTAGCAACTGCGCCTTACGCCGATTGGCTGGTTCAGGGAGGATATGCCGCCGCCACATAGGCAGGTTGCTACCGTGAGTTTCCGAAGCGGTAGCGTAACTTAGTTGTAGGATGTCTGCCTCTATACGTAGCAGATTCCCGTTATATCCACGGTGTGGGCTTACTTTTTTCCGAGCATTTTGCCTTATCGAGGAGACGCAACATTTACGACATTTCTTTACGATTAACAATTGAAAAAGAACGTGAATACGACGCGCTGAACTGAATCGTAGGGGACTCATATCACGGATGCGCATGGGGGACAGCGGCTAGTCGTCGGGCTGCAAGCGGCGTACGGGGGTATGTGTGTGTGTGTGGGTGGGGGAGGTAACGTGCTTGAGTGATACACGCGCGAACTAACTACTTGAGCTCCGCGCGCTGTTGAGTAGCCAATCCGGCGTGAGCGTCGTTGCTGTGGGGGCTATATCACCGGTCGCAAAAAGCGAAGGATGGGACCGAATTGCTCAACCTTTAAGATCTTCGGCAAAGTTCCGCACATGTCGGCACTTAGAAGAAAGTTCAGCAAGGATTGGGCAAAATCTCCGGAAAACGTTCGCGGACGCGCACGAACGCGATCTGGGTCATGGATCGCAATGGACACAGCAGCTGCGCGGCTGTACCAACGTAACAGCAAGGCCGAAAAACTAAGGCTGGCAGAGTGGAGTAGGCGTGACATAACCGTGTTTGGGCATTTCGCCACGTGTCCCTTTCAATATTTTCTGCCTCAATAAACAGTCGACTAGCACTTACGGTCCACTGCTCATGATAAATGACGCAACAGTATTCTGATAACGTGATTTTTATTTGACCTTTCCATGCCTGATGCAACGAGACAAGTTGAAACATTGACTGACAACCGACAATTACGCCCAGAGCTCTGCAGCCCGCCGCCGTCAAACGGAACAGAGTCAACGAGAGCTTGCCAGAACGTGTGCGGATGCAGCTGGCATCCTCGTACATAACGCACACATGTTTTCCCCCTTTTCTTTCCTTTTTACGCTACTTTCTGTCAGTGGGGCATATTCTGCACAGTTATACATCGGTTTTGTTTTTTCACATGTGGTGGCGGGCTGGCAGGCGCTCTGCAGGTTAGGATTTTCACCTATTCTGCCTACATGGCCCCCGCACACCACCACATGGGCCCCTTCTGGTATGTGCAAAATAAAATTATTACTATTGTTATTATTATTATTAATCGACAAATAAATTATAAATTATGAATTATTATTACTATTACTGCTATTCGCTATTACTATTACTGGCTATTATTATCATCATTATTATCATTATTATTACTACTATTATTATTATTATTATTATTATAACAATCCTATTTTCGGCTTTCACAAATGGTTCGAGCAAAAACAGCCAGAATAAGACTGCCTTTTAATTCGCGTTATTTCGCGATTTTCATGTATCCGCATAGAACTAAACACAGAAACATCATCGCTCGACGTTGCATCATCCGACATTCCTAACTCCCCCATCTTCCTAAAACGTCCATGTGTGTCCTAACACACCAGAAACCCGGAATTTTAAAGGGTTAAAAACGGCACGTTGCGAATATGGACCGCAACACTTTCTTGCCAAGCTGAGCATCAAAAAATGACTCAAATCGAAAAACATGGCATATTTACAATATTGTTATCTCTCCCGAGTGAAGGCCCAGCAACCGTTGCATTCGTTTTCGCGCACCGAAAAGGCCACTCCCAGAGAAAGTAAGAACATAGTGATTGCCTTTATTTTAACAATGTAAACACACTTGCGGGCGTGCGCTGATGAGGTCTCAAAACTCAAACCTCTGGCAGCGCGATTCGTGACTGCGTCTTCGGCTACGACCCAACCTCGTTGTCACGCCACTTTCTGGAAGCAGACACTAAAATTGCAAGCAAACTACTATCAAAAGTCGACAACCGATACAATTACCTTGCTGAATATCCCTTATTTAGCAATAACTGTGTCAATAGGCACTACATGTGGTATTTAAGTTAAAAAAACAACCTTTCTTTGTGAGAAAAACTAAATATCAACGTTAAGTCTGGTAACTGTTATTTTGCCGAATCTTTGCTGCATCTTTGCCGAATATTTAGAAAAGTTCAGCAACAAATCGTCTCCGCCGAATCTCAAGATTCTGTACTGAATTTTGATTCGGCAAAAATTCCGGCCCATCACTAGTAAAATAGTAAAAATATGCGACCCGGGGGGGGGGGGGGGGGGGGGTTGTTCAAATGTTCGTCCCCCATTCAAAAACAAGTTGGTACGCCACTGTACATGACAGCATCGCCGGTACGATGCTCATCCAGATTGAAACGGGCAGAAGGGCGGCCGGTGGATCGAATCCACGATCAGTGAGCTTTATAACGTGAGCTTTCGCTACACGTGCTACCGATCCACGAGCAAACGAGACATCGCGGTCGCATTCGAGCTCCGAGAGGCAAAACAACAGCAGCAACAGCAAGTGAAAATCTCCGGTTTGACGTGCATTTAGCAACTAGAAGGTCGCCATCTCGAGTAATCAGGTTGGAAAACAAAATTAACAGGGTGATTTTATTTACACAAACACACAAATACAAACAACAATTTGCTTTCTTG
The DNA here is from genome assembly GCA_037355805.1 of Ixodes ricinus. Classification (NCBI taxonomy): domain Eukaryota; kingdom Metazoa; phylum Arthropoda; class Arachnida; order Ixodida; family Ixodidae; genus Ixodes; species Ixodes ricinus. The sequence goes on along the minus strand of JAZHYW010025214.1, from coordinate 54,592 downwards.
TCACGGTCTTAAAAATTGACGATTAGAGGCAACCCTAGTACGTACGGCCAAGCGTTTTGTCACGTTTGCCTTCTAAATAATTGTATTTTCTTCAAAAATGCCTCAAAACGCGCTAAAAAAACAGGCAAAACGGTCATATTTCTAGATTTTATTAAAAATCTCCAGCGCTCTAAGAAGAAAAAATCAAGGGCCGTACAACCTTCATTACGTTATCATACGTAACCCCCAAAAGAATTAATACTATCGTGCATTCCTGAAACTCAGGTTTGTGTAGCGAAATTTGCCCATTGAGTGACGAGCGGTTGAATCCCTCCTTAACCCGGATGCCAGAACAAGCGGCCGCGTGACATGCTGCCTATCCCATACCATTCACGTTAATGCTACCGCACGTGCTGGGGTCGACAAAGTAGAGAACGCGGGCTGAGAGCCCATGACATTGTTAGAGATCCAGTTATTCTCACCACCGCAGTGGTTGGACGCGAGCCACTACTTCCGAGTGGGTCCGCGCCGAGGCAGTGATTGTTATCAGAGTTGAAGTCGAGCGTGCTCGCGCACGTTCTGGTGTCCAATCCATGGCATGAGCCGCGCCTCCGACTGCGGTCCAGTCGGGTGATTTCAATTCCGCAATCTCCGTCATCCAGCTTCGTAGAAGGCAAGACTGAAAGAAATGTTCCCCTTTTATCTTCAAGCGACTCCGCCTGCCTCCACGGCGACAAAGAGGGTCCCTGAATCAGTGGGTGGTTCTGTGCGATTATACTTGTTCCAGGCTGCAGGGACCAGCACGAACCGGGGGATGTCGCGGAACTTAAACGGCCGCGAAGACGGTTTCAATGTTCGAAAAACGTCTGGTGCGCGTCACTTTCGTTTGTCTTACCTTAGCACGAGTAAGAAAAAAGCAAACACGCTCTGAGTTTTTAAATTGTCGCGAGTGTGCGGAGAAGTCGCGAAGATTGGACTATTTCCCGTCCTGCAGCTCTCCCAGCCGACCTCGACTTTCAAGAAAACTACGCGCGTGACGTGAACTCTCGGTAAAAAGTGTACGGAGATAGGCAAGCTCAGCAAGTGTCCGCTCGATTTGAGGCTAATTTTTTAAATGCTGTGAAAACGTGAACAGACGCGTCAAAAGCGCTGATATTCTTGACTCTTTGTCAACACAAAGTTTTAGTGGCGCCATTCTACCAGAAGCGAAAAAGCGATCCTCCTCCCGCAGCCCGAGTACTCGAGAGAAAAAGTGTTCGAGTACCCAGTCCAGCAACTCGGAGAACGAAGCGGCGGTTCCTCGAGCGATCGGAGCTCTTTGACCCACAATGGACCTCTAATGACCCGTGTCTGCCTATAGTCAAGAAATCCATCGCATCAAAAGATCCATTATTGGACCTTCTGACTCTTTAGACCTTTTGACTCGTTGGACCTCTTGACTCGCCACGGATATTTTTGACTCGCCGGATCTCCTAACTCCGTTGGACCTCTTGACCTCCATGGATCTTCTCCTGACTCGTAGTCTGGCGAGTCGGGAGATCCAACAAGTCAAAAGATCCATTATTGGACCTTTTGACTCGTTGGCACACTTTTGACTCGTTGGATCTCTTGACCAGAAGCGGCCAGTCTCCTCCCCTCGTTGTTCGTTCTTATCATTTTCGAAGAGTGCAGCGGGGTGGACCGTGGTGCGAGGGAATGTGTGCAGTGCCAGCCGGTCGTGGCTTCGCTAGTGGCGGACTCTCCTCTCGTCACTCGCACGTCGATCGAGCCGCACGTCAATCGAGTCCACTGTTTGTTTGACATTAAGCTCAAATAAACGTCGCGTGGATTACCTCTACATCGTTCTGGTACGTACACTTTATTCCCGGCGTATATTCCCTTTATTTTCTTTTGTTAGTAGTAAATGTTGCTAGGTCAAGCTTAGCGCAGGTACCCTGTCCCTCACCGCGGTAGTGCGTTGGCTACGCTGGACCATGCTGACGACGTTCCCCATCGGCCTTCGTGGTGGTCATGCACGGTGTCAGAAAGCCGCGCACAGTTCACGACTATCTAAGCGGGCAAAGGCTGCCATTTCAGTCGATCAGGGGCGGGTTTCGACGTCCACCGGCAGAGACTAACAAGGCAGCGGAGCTCGGCCCGTGGCACCCGGAAATAATAAACAAACGCTTACCCGAACCAAACTCCACCGATGCGCAGTCTGTTCAAATTACTTAATCGATTCTTTCATGCCGGATTGTGTGACGGACGTGGACATCACCACGTCCGTCGAGCACGTGCCTGAACAACGGCGAAACAGGATACGCAGCAGCATAGCCGCCAGTGATGGGACGTTTGTAAGCGGGTTCATTAAAAGAGAAAACACCGGAGTGCGGCGGGCTCTCCTGGTCGTTTTCCGCTGATCGATCCAGACCTGCGCAACGTTAGACCAGCGCCTTGACGCCTCAACCGTTTACTGCGTGCTATCTTGTTTTTGAAAGTCACTGACGTCTCGTCAGCGTCGCGTTGGTGATCGGTTGTCGCTTTGCGGTTCGCAGCGCTGGGAGAAATCGGTCCCAAGCGGTTACGTAACGCGCCCAACTGCTCGACTTAGCCGCTTTGCGGCTGGAGTACGGATTCGTTTTCGCGCTTGCGACCCGCTTCTGCGTTGGGCGGATCCGCTTCAGGTGAATGCGCCATAAGAGAGAAGTAACTGAAACTGCGACACAGCAGAATGAACTTTTCTGGCTTGACCCTCTTCCGAGTTTCAACGCGGCGGAAACGAGTCATGATCTGTCCGGGAACGTCGCCTGCTGGACGGGGCCTACGCGAAACGAGTCTCGAGGAGTACGGAACCGGCGCCTACGTGTCTGCGCCTGCGGAGACAGGTCTCAACGCGCCCGTGACGTCAACGGGACGTGTGCGTGCGTGCGGCTTGGTGCGCTCCGAAGGGGAGAGAGGCCGGACCTAACTGCGGAGACAGGTCTCAACGAGTCCGTGACGTCAACGGGACGTGTGTGCGTGCGTGGGGCTTGGCGCGCTCAGGAAAGGGAGAGAGGCATGACCCAATTGCGGAGGACCATGGCTACGACGCACTTCTGGCTACGACGCGGCGGACTTTGCTACGACGCACTTGACGGCGGGTTGCTGCTGCGCACCTGCTGCCCTGGCGGGGAGTGAGGGAGAAAACGGACCCTATATAAGGCGGAGCGCGAGGCTGCTCAGGAGTTCTCTCGGATTTGACGACTGTATCGCAACCATGTAATTAAACCGTTCGTTACGTTACCAATTCTCCCACCTCCACTGGACCCCTGGGTTCTTCACTTCGGGGAATGGTCGTCGTCACGAGCTCGAAGCCTCTGGACGTTGGCTCAAGCCCGCCTCTAACAACTGGTTGGTAGCGGTTGACTTACCATGCGGACAAAGGTTATCTGCGGGGTGAGCGTTTGGACTTTGCTTGGAGACTGCCAGGCTTCAGATTAAGCGGGTAATTAATTTGAACTGCTGGGGAACTTCAAGTTTTGACTTGCGTGTTGTTTAGGTGCAACCTTCGCGACAAGTTTTAGAACAAAGCCAAAGCGAAGAGCAGCGATCATGGATCTAGATGAGGTTAGCCAGAGAACAGATTTGCTCTGTTTGTGGAAGAATTGGGTGTGTGAGGCGGGTTAAAGATTTGAAGAAGTCCGAGATCAGCAGCGTGCTTCAGACAGCGCGCGAAGCAGGGGAAATTAGCGTTGGTGAACTGCTTCAGAACGCTGAGAGCGAGAGCCGCAGCGAGAGAGGAACTGATGAATCGATATGTACGCGTTAGGTTAAGCTGAGATCGAGAGTAGGTTGCAGAGGGGAGACGAGAAGCAGGAGCAGGCTGCAGCGAGAGAGGAACGAGAACGAGAACGAGCAGGCCGCAGCGAGAGAGGACGCGAGAACAGGCCGAACGGGAGCAGGCTGCGAGAGGAACGAGAGCAGGCCGCGGCGAGAGAGGAACGGAGCGGAGCAAGGGCCGCAGGCGAAAGAGGAACGGAGCGGACTGTACGCTCAAAGCGAGAGAGGGGAACGAGCAAAGCGCATGCTAAAAGGCGGTTTGCAGTGATGGAAACAACAGTGATTAAACCAACAGACAGCAGAGTTGGGACTCCGGTGCGAGCAAGTGAGACTGAGTCGTATCAAATGAAGAAGCTTATGGTTACAGTTGGGAAGATGTGGGCCTGTTCTTAGTGGAACTTTTCTTTGGAGAGGACATGAGAAGTTGAGCTGCCCAGGAATGTACGTAACGGCTTTTGACTTTGTTGCCCTGTGAGGCTGCAGAGGTTGTCATGCGCTCCAGAAGTGCTGGAGACGCGGACGACTACGACAAGGTGAAGTCCAGCTCTTTGAAACGGTACCGCCTTTCTGCCGAGGCGTTCCGTCAAAGGTTTAGAAACGCATCCAAAAAGAGCAGCGAGGGCTACTTCTGGAATTCGCTTACGGGCTTAAAACCAATTTGATAGAATGGTTGAAGAGCGAGGAAGTGTACGAAAGCCGAGACAAGGGTAGTCGAGTGTGTGTGCCTCGAACAGTTCTTTCGTAGCATCTCCGCAGTCAGTCAAGCTCTGGGTGCAGGACAGGGTAGGAGTCGACACTGTCGAAAGGGCCGCTGAGCTAGCCGAAGAGTACGCAACGCGTAGAAAGCTGAGCGGAGAGGAAAGCGAACCCGGCCGCGAGCGATCAGCGCAAGACCTTCCGGGACAGGGAAACGGCTCGCGAGAAAACGGGCCCGGAGAAGCCCCGGAAGCAGGACAAAAGGCGTCCCAGAAAAGAGCGCAGTGAACACCTCGAACGTAGACGAGGCGCGGAAAAGCCAAACAGGCAGTTCTTCGAGGCTGTGGTAGTCGTTCCCGTGCTGGCTAACCGTCAGGGAGCCGGGCCACACAGCGTCAGATGTAAGAAACCGTGGTTGTGTGCCCGACCGTGATCGGTAGTGACGAGACCTGGAGCTCTTCTGTCCCTGGTCTTCACGAGCTCCAGGCAACCGGTGCCGTGCAGGAAGCCAGACAAAAAAAGCAGCGACGATGGACGCCGTTCATCCGGTCAAGTGTAATGACATCCGCCGACTCCACTGGAAAGGTTTGGATTCCGCTGTTTCACCGAAAAGCACAGTGTCTGTCTGCCTGCCACATTCGCGCTATCAATCATTCGTCTTCGGAGAGCTAGTGACAGAGGCGGTTGTCTCGCGCCGTCCTTGCTGGAGTATCTCTATTTGTTTTCAACCGGTCAGAATTCCCACAGCGAGAGGGGTCACTAACTGGGAGAGGGACCGTCCCCAGTCATGGCACGAGGTCCAAATCGCGTCAGCTCGCCTTGTTGACGAGTGATCTAGACAGAGACAGCTGTCGGGGGTGGCACCCCTAGAGCCTCGAGGCAGAGAAACGGGATGAGAGGACCAGGTTGTAGAACAGCCTGACCTCGCAGTCTAGAGTGTACGCCGTCCCAACGAACCGGCGGAAAAGGCGGCAGCGACTGGATCAGCGAAAGATCTCCCCGTAGCCCGGCGTCACGTAATCTTGGTCCCCGCGCGAGTGCATGGAGGTCTTTGACACGAGCAGAAGATGACCCTAGTGTGTCAGGGTTTCGCGGTACAGCTCAGAGACGTTGGTGACCATCATGACGGGGCATGAAAGGTGATTGTTTTATCGGCGCTATAGTGACTGGCATTGGCGTCTAGGGACCACGGTGCACCGATCACTACGACTTCAGGCGTCAAAAAAGGAAGGCAAATTTATCTACCGCTGATGGGTTGAGCAGATTTTTCTGGTATCATTAGGGTCAGGTAGGATGATCTCAGAGGTCTTTGTCATCCACGGGAATGAGGATCTATGGGGGGCACTTCGTTAAAACCTCAAAGACTTTCACAACCGCAGCTTTGTTCTTTGGGTATCTTGTTCATAGTGACCTTTTTGGAAAAATGAGTTGTGTTTCAAGGACAGCGATCTCGATACCCAAATTGTCCTAAGGTTTTAAATTTGTAGCTTTTTTTGCAAATTTTTGCAATCCGTAGTCTAGCGTCTGCGGGTTCTGCGAATTCGAGCGTTTAACGGTGGTGTGGCGTGGTGCTGTGTGGGACGCTCGCTAATGCTTCCGTTGCAAGAGGTTTGGAGTTGGTTGGTGCTTGCAGCGTTCTCCTCATGCCCATCTAGCTCCACTTTTCAGGGCCAGCGGGATTGTACCACCGGTTTTCGAGGTTTCCGGCCCCGGATGTGGCTGTTAAGAATGGAACTCTTCGGCGACTTCTTCTTCCGAGCTCCTCCAACGCGGCGGAAACGAGCTCGCGATTCGTCCGGGAACGTCGCTCTGGCCGACGGGGCCTACGCGAAACGAGTCTCGAGGGGAGTACTGGACCGGCCGCGCCTACGTGTTCGGCGCCTGCGGAGACAGGTCTCGGACTGCGGCCCGTGACGTCAACGGGACGTGTGCGTGCGCGCGCGGCGCGGCGCGTCTCCGAAAGGAGAGGCCGGGCCTCAACTCGCGGAGACACGTCTCAACAATGAGTCTCGTGACGTCAACGGGACGTGCGTGCGTGCGTGGGGCTCGGCGCGCTGGCAGTGCCAGGGAGAGGCATGACCCAATTGCGGAGGACCGCGGCTACGTGCACGCACTTCTGGCTACATGACGCGGCGGACTTTGCCACGACGCACTTGACCTGTGCGGTTGCTGCTGCTGCGCACTCTGCCGCCCTGGCGGGGAGTGAGGTGAGCAAAACGGACCCCATATAAGACGGAGCGCGAGGCTGCTCAGGAGTTCCTCTCGGATCTGACGACTGTATCGCAAACCAGCGTAATTAAACCGTTCGTTACGTTACCAACCCTCCCACCCCCACTGGACCCCCGGGTTCTTCACTTTCGGGGAATGCGTCGTCGTCACGAGCCAGAAGCCCCGGACGTGCGGCAAACCCGCCTCCACAATATAGCCCTTGGCGATACAATGGCGGAAGCCACCTCCGCCAATGGGTCGCGAGTGCGCACGCGTGCTGAGTTGCTGCAGGCGAGGAGGAAAGCAAGCGCCAAGACGCTGTAAGACGATGAGCTTTTTTGCCTCTTTCAGGTAGTTGGTACGAAAAACACTGCGCGTAAACCACGTGACCCCTATCGACAAGTTGGCCCCCTTCTCTGCAGAAACGCACGCTTTTCGGTTCGCTTTGGCGGTTTTGTTGGTGAATTCGTCAGCCAGTGCTGTTTTTTTATCAATATGTTTGTCGGACTTTTAACCGTCGTCTGTCATGTTCACGTTCTGTTTCCCTGTTGATCGGGGTTTCAATGCGCGTGGAGTCCCTGCTAGCCTGGGTTATTATTGCTCGAAGCCTATCTATCAGGATAATTTAGTTTTACTAGAAACTACGACCAAGAGGTCTTTTTTTTCTTGTGGGCTGTGAGGGGAGTAGTTTAGAGTCCGGTTGCTGTTAACAGGGCGTCTGTTCACTTCAGCGACCGAGATTAGATTAAGTTTCTGTGATGTTCTTAGTGGAGACCGCTCTGCTGTACATCTGTCCTTAAGAGGTCGCAGGAGGCTTAAAAACCGGGTGGCTCTCTGGTCGGCAATTGCCGGAAGAGCAGCACGGACCTTGCAGTGTCACTGCATTACCGCGTTTCTTTAGACCAGCCTCGTTTGATTTCCGGGTTTAGGGAAGATTTAGAAAAAAGCCGAAGGGCGTGTTTTTCCCTCTTTCCCCCAAATGAATGCGCGTCTCCGGCGAAAAAAATGCTTACTATACGGTATTATTGTTTATATTTCGGCGCAAGTCAGTGGTGACACCTCGGGCTTATACATCGCATGAAGGACCCGCGAGAGGGCGATATAACTTCGCGGACATTTCTGAACCACGTTCTGAAGCGCGTTAGCCTTATATGTATATGTAGGCTTCGAATATATCTGCATAGAGTGTTTGTACGACCAACCAATGTCGACATTAATCACACAACGACTGTCCGCAGAGAGAGTTACAAGCATAGTATGACGAAAACATGATTCGAAGAAAGAAGATGGAAGAAGTGTCTCGCAGATAGCGTTTTGTTCGAGGTATTGTAATGCATCCCCCTATGTTTCTGGCGCTTATGTATTTTGCAAGCACTGAGTTAGCGCCGACGGTACGTGTAGCTAACTTTACGTTATATCAGCGTTGAGATGCACGTGGGAACTGGTCACTTAAGTTCGTGTGCGTTTCCTGTCTTCTCCCCCAACGTTCTTATGCTAATTGCAAAAAAAAAAAAAAACAGTGAGGCAAGAAAAAATAGCAGAAAAGAACGAAGCTGATACGTTGAAAGTTCGTCTTGGCGACAGGAAAGCTGAGAGTGAGTGCGGAAGCGTCGAGGTGAGAGCTTTTTATTTTATACTAAAGTGAGACAGATGGACGCCACCCGATACCTGCAGGTCTGAGCCCAAATGAGTTTCGCTCGCTTGGGCTTCCGCGTGGGCCGAGCCAACACCACCTGCAGATAAGCAGAAGCCTCCAGCACCGTCATCACACAGTCAGATCGATCGAGGCCCGAGATTCGGCACGAGTGCTGCGTCATTGTTCGGCCGGGGCTCGTGTTCAATCAGTGCGTCGAATTGGTCGGACTCGGGCCCAATAGCCGAGTTAGTGCGATCCGACACTGAGGACGTTTCAATGAAGGGAGAGGATGCGATGCGGACGCTTTCGTTGTTCTAGGTGGTGTTGGGCGAGCATGCTGGATGTAGTAGCGAGAGCTGCAAGAGAGAGCAATAGAAATTCTGTTTCTTTTGGCATATTTTAAATGAACTCTAAATACATAGCATTTATAAGTCTTCGTGATGTCATAGTGTCACGTGACGTCATGGTATCACGTGACGACAGTCACGATGATGGCGTCATCGAGGGTATACATATCACCGGATACGAAAGCGTTATATAGCTTTTTCGTGTCCGTGACGGAACAGGGGTGCAATATCGACAAGACCACGACTTCCCTGTGATGGACGGTCATATATTGTTAGTGTAATCGTAATAAAAATATTACACAGGTACATGCTCTCTAAAATCGGTTATGTGTAGTAATCTTTCGCAGATCTTGGCTTTTCTTATATCTACTGCCTGCCTTCTCCAATCCGATACTCCGTCCTGACGTGAGGTATTCAAATTTCGTAAGAATATTAATTTGCTCGTTCTTGTTTTTTGTTGTTTCTTTTTCTCTGTACCATCCAGAAGTTCAACATCGCTCATAATATAAACTCAATAATCTTCGGCAACATAAGCTACGCGTTCAACCTACAGGAGGAGGAGGAGGAGGAATTCCGTAAAGCGGTAGAAAGGACGGAGTTTTTCATGCGGGAAAAACGCCGACGATGTCCTGTCCGAAAAGATAAAGAAAACGCAAAGAAGAGCAGAAAAAGAAAGCAGGAGGTGGAAAAGGAGGAAGGAAGGAAAAAGGAGGAAAGCCGGCGGTCAGTGTTAATAGTCACTTATCGCTACACATACACCCCCCCCCCACACACACACACACGTGCTGTTCTGGAATCGGCTGCTTTTAATATTGTGCTAAAGTCCAGTAAGAGTCTTCTGAAGAACGCAGAAAAAAAGAACGCTGCATGACTACATGCGGCGGGCTCCGGAGAGCCCCATGGAAAAATATAATGTCATCAGTTTCCTCCAGTGGAGGACGAAGGTCCTGAAGCTGCTGGGAGAATCTCTGCCATGTAAACGTTGTATTTAGGACATTCCCAGAGCATGTGGTCGGCGTCTTCTGAGACCTTGCAAGCGTCAAGATAGAGGCGAAGCCTTTTGCCCCATCGATGCAATACTTTTTCCGGTTTTCGCACTTCGTTCAACACACACATATCGACCCGATATCCGTCACCGCCTCACTTTTGGTGCAAAAGAAGGAGGAGAAGAAGAAAGAAGGAGAAGAAAAAGAAGAAGAATAGAGAAGAAAGAGAACGAAGAAAAGAAGAAAAAAAGAAAAGAAGGAAGAGAAAAAGAAGAAGAAGAAGAGGAAGATGTAGAGGACGAACAAGACGAACAAGAATAGAAGTCGCTATATTAATAATGCGTGAGCATTAGTACCCCACATGACAGGGAAAACCTGACGGCATCCGTCTGTGGACAAAACAGTGGAGAGGGAAGTGCGCCGCGTAGAGAGGAGGAGAGTAAAGAAAATATTTATTGGGGGATCTTTAGGGAATATGTTAGCATGACCCTTGTGAAACGCTACACACGTGCCTTTCTAGGAAACGCTAACACTGACCCTGTAACAAATCCAAAAAGAGGCTGCAAAAAAAAATAAAGGATGCAAAAAAGGAAGCCAAGCTGAGAAAGCCAAAACAGAAAGTTAAAGGGCCAGGGTTAGCGTTTTTCAAAGCGGGGACGTGTGCGTCGTTTCCGAAGGGTCATGCTAACGTATTCCCTAAGAATCCACCAGTAGATGTTCCTTTAATATTTTTATTGAGTATTCCTATCACCAGCATCAGTTGCTTCGTAGTCTGTAGAGCTATATTAAAATTCCTTTCCTTCTTGTCTATATCATGCTTGAAACTCTCGTGCCACAATTATTGCATATTGTCATTCTCTTCTCAACCCCTATGAATATACCAAATTATGGATTTGATTTACCGGACGATCTTTGTAGGTCACAATTATTTTTAATGTCTTAAGTAGCGACATAATGGATTTAAAATTAAAGTATATGCATCATCCGCTTACAAGTTTCAATTTTGGATGCGTAGTTTACATTTTTGCGTTTAAATACATAATTTTAGTTTACTCATGTAGTTTTCCTAATTTATATTGAAATAGTATCCGGCCTTCAAATTGCTGACAGATTCCCAACTGCGCCTCCTTGGCCGAAAAGTTTAGAGACACCGGCGCATTATAGTGTTAGTCTCATAATGCCGAACTCCACAAAATTGTAATTCAACAGCAGCAATCACGTTGAAAATCTGCGTGCACAAGCGTCTTGGCCCTAGCATCCCACAGCATTACTCCTAACAAAAGGAGCCGGGGAAGAGTTGAAGTCAATAGCGCTCTTCCAAAGCATCGTCCTCGAACGGGTGCTCCGAGAACCTTTCTTTCCCGCTGTACGAGTTGATAAACCATCTGCAATAAGGAAGGACGAAACAGCTGGATCCCCTCAAAGCGGATTGAGCGAGACCTTACAAATCTCAGAAAATGAGTTGGAAAAATCAATAAAGCACGGCTTCCATATACGAAAGTCTATAACTTACAAGGGTGGCCAAACCGCGTGTTCGCGTGCCACATGTGGCCCTTCGGGGGCCCAGGTGCGGCTTGTGGCCCCTCGTAACAACCCCCCTTCCTCCCCTCCCCTCGGGTAGGATCAAAGAGAAAAAAAAGCATACAATAAAAATGGTAGCTTGCGTTTTGTTGGCTTTGAACAAAGTCCTTGCTTTACGGAGATGGGCTCAGAATCAGGAAACGTACTGGACAATAGACTAATTCCAAAAATTCGGAACGCTTCATCGTGGCGAAATGCCACGGTATGCATTGTGGGAATCAGTGGGAAGCGAAATCCATACACGCCCCGCTCCTGGCCCTCAGGTTCCCAGAATGCAACGGCGCTGTGACGTACTTATATTTTCTGTTCCTTCCAACTGAGAAGAAAAAGAATATTCAGAAAAGTGCAACGCCTTCTTTTATTGCGGCTTCGTCACTTAAAATAATTCCGTTCTATCGCTCTTCGAAGACATTTATCTCATCACCCTTAACCTATACCTTCTTAACACACATCCTATTACATGGATACAAAAAAAGAAAAAAAGAAGATCGACCAAAAGTAAAATAAGTAAATTTACTTGCGCACGTACAGGTGTCAGAGATGTAGAGAGAGTCGAACGACCAGAGTGTACGCGCCAGTCTGCGTTTTGACATTGAGTTTGACGTATCACCTTGCTCGGTGTTGCAGCGCAGAAAGTGTGTGCTTAGGTGTCACAGGTTCGGATGTTAAAGATCCCATTTAAACGAACAAATTTGTAAATTGACTTGGACCGCTGTCCAGGTGCTAGGACCACACCTTGGCGATAGGCTTCGTGAGAGGCGGGAGGAATTGAGACCAGAGCATGCCGACGTCACGAACAGTGTTTTATACAAAATAATTCAAAAGTGAGGGAAAGGCGCACAGGACGTACACACAGTTGAAAGAAGGAAAGAAAAAAAAAATCAAAAGTCAAATCGAGGTTGTCATACAGTTTTGGGGGGGGGGGGGGAGAGCCGAGTCCAGCGTCCCAAGGTGGTCCTGTTCGTTGCGCCGCCAGTCGGGGGGTCGAGAAGTCGTCGTGGCTTGCGTGTTGTAGTGACAAACAGCACTCACTCACAAGCACTCACACACCCCGTCGAATACTTCTCGGTGGTCGAACAACCGGACCGCCGCGGACCTGCTCAGCGCCGACCATTCCACACCGACGCAGCCTTGCTCCCGGGATTCCAACGTTCCACTACCCTCACGCGCCCGGGCTTCTCGTCGTCTCTTTTCCTCTTCCTCCGATCTCGCACAAAAAAAAAAAAAAAAATCCTAAGCACGCGTTTTTGTCCTTGGCGCTCGCGCACCCCACTCACAAACACGGAAACAGACAACACCACCACCATTGAAGGACAAAAAAGTTATTGAATTCTGTGACACTACCCCTTATTTCAAAAAATATTCACGCAGGAATATTTAAAAAAAAATCACAGAATTTAATGCGCACTATCTTCATGTTTTACGCCTGACATCTTCAGAAACGTCCTCAAACTCGGTAATGAATAACAATTCACGCAACATTTAAAATGTATTCATAGTCCCATCTGCGTTGCTTACGGCAGGTTAACGGGTTCTTACCACTGATCTCTTCTTACTGTACCTTATTTTCTTTTCTAGTGTAAAGCCCGGTTCACACAGTTGCGTTTGACTGCGTTTGACTGCGTTGCGGCGGCGAGACACCAGGACATCCCTGCTTCTTATATCGCGTGCCGTGAAGATTCCTTGAATTGGATTCCACGCTTCACACGAAGCACAGATGTGCCGGTGACTCGCTTTCGGTTCTCGCCGCAACGCAGTCAAACGCACTCAAACGCAAGTGTCTGAACCGGCCTTAACTCTACCATCGACTGAGGTATTCTTCCCGACATTTAGAAACATTGCGGCACACCAATATTGACTGCGAAAGCATGCACATACAAACTATATCTGTACTCACGTTACACGAACACCGAAATTACTTCATGCTGCAAAATATTTTAGGTCTGCTCCAATAAAATTCTTCTATAACACTTTCCAACTCGGCTCAAAGCCTAAGCAGATAGAACCTCGATCATTCCATGGATACGCCTAACCAGATTAATAGTAACTCTCTCAAAAACAAACCCCGGTAGATTTTAGTTGTATCCTTTCCAATCAAACGAATCTCTGTAGGGTATTGTTTAACAACACCAAAAATACAGAACAGCGCAGCTGCACTTAAGGACGCAATAAAAAAAAAAAAAACCCACAAAGTTCACAAAGGAAAAACGCACCCACGTACAATCCTTCAATATACTCCAAAAAAGCTCATCCAGTTTCCAAAGCAATATTCGTTTCATGTGTTCAACAAGTAATAAAACAAATGAAACTAACCTGCATGAATTGTTTTACGGTGCACTGGACAGACATGGCACATCAAAGACGTTTCCACATTAAGTGGCTTACGGTCAAGTGTATGATTGTCCTGCTGATGCTTTCTCGGATCAGCAGCAACAGGCACTTCGTTTCTCGAACTGTGCACCCTGTTATTTGAAGCACTGTGCGTCTTTTTCAACAGCCTGCGTCTTCGAGCGTTGCTCTATCTGACGCAAACAGGCTTTCCGCTGTGGCGTTGAACAGCCAATCTGTAACTTCTCAACGCTGAAGAGTTGACCACATGAGCTTTATGATCACTTGTTCGCTGTGCTCGCCGAACATTCTGCCTGGGCCGAAACCGCTTCACAAGAGCTTCGCTGTGAGAGACTCGGCTTTTCCCCAGACGCCGGCTACGCTGGGAGTCACTTCTTCCTCGAAGCTTTCTCTTCACCTTGTGGTTCTACAGGTTTCTCGGTAGACCTGCTTTCGTTGCAGGTCTGCTTCTAGTGACTTTCTTCCCTTCTACGTTCCTTCATCTTTAGGGCAACTTGTGAGCCGCTGCTACCTTCTGGGTCTCTATCACTTGTTATCTCTTGAAAATCAAGACTGGCCGCCAACTCAGCCGTTTCATTACTTTCCCAAACGTCACCATCTCGCACCCATACTCTAGAAGGCTCCGTTCTGTTTTTTGCCACTCTGGCTTCTCCACGGCAACGATCACTGGTCCTTCCAGTTGTCGACATGGCAACTGTTCCATCCGAGGAATACTCAACCCTCCTTGCCCTCTTTGATTTCCATCTTTCATCGCTGCAAGTCCTGCAGGCTTTTTCTTTACCACCTCATCCGCAGTTTGACCGATACTGGTCCTCTGACTTTCACATCTCGCTTACTCTTCAGTGAACCCCTCTGAGTCTCTACAGCTGGATATCTTTCCGACACGGTCGAAGAGCAGATCGAGACTGCTGTCTTCCTTTTGTGGTGTCGCAAGCTCCTCAGGCTTTCAGGTACACCTTCACTTACTTGCACTTTCAGCAATGTGACGTTCTTCTTTGCCGCTCTGGCCTTGGACCGTCGTCTCCATGGCTGCGGTGGCCTGAATCTCTACATCTTGCTTCTCATCCTGAGGCAAACCCACTTCAGTTTTCTCCGGTCTATTCCAGCCAGCTTCGGTTCGCTGGAGCGCGCACGTTAGGGAGGTTACCCAAAATCACGGTCATATAGAGGGTTCTCCATGCACTTAGCCACGACGTTCCCACTGTAGATAGGAGTCTCAACATGCACCCTGGCCTCAGGCAAGACCTCGCAGTCCCGTCCACTAAGTACACCAAGATTCGACGTTCCGGTCAGGTTGTCATCTGGTACGAGACTTCGGCGCACTACGACAGTGTTGCAGCCCGTGTCACGCAAGTAGAGTGACAGCTTGTCCGTGTAGTCTTCCGCGCTGCTAGCAGGCATGTCCCCCATCAGGAGAGAAGTCCCGAACACTGCGTTTACCACTGGCACCTTGGTGCCGTCCCTAGCTTCCAGACATGTCCACCTTTCACACGACCGGATACTGCGTCCAGCTCCTCCCTGCTGCTTGAACACCGGAAACTTGCGATCCTCCGTCCCGGTTCCAACATTGACTGGACGTGTGACCGAACTTTCTCGCTATGTTGGCAGGTCCCAGCTTGGCTGCTCGGTTTCTGACCGTTTTTGCACTGTGCCGCTAGGTGTCCACTTCTGCCGCAAAGAAAACATCTCCTAAGAAGTGCTACTGCCTTGTACTGTTGACCATTCGATGTCGGTCGAGATCCACTTGCCGCAGAGTCTGGTGTAGCCTTCTCCTGGCCGGCTCCTCTTCTTGGGTCTCCAGATAATGGCGGTCTGCGAGGTCAGCCATTTCGCTTAGCTGTTTGCTCTTTCTTTCTCTTAAGAAAAGCGACATTTTCGACAGAACGTTCGGAACGAACTGCTCCGCGAGCAGCAAATTCCGTAAGGCGGCAAAATCCTTCGCCGTCCCGGACAGGTCGACCCAACAGTCACACAGGCTAGACAACCTCGCCGCATATTGTGTACCGGTTTCCTTTCGCCGGCTTAGCACTTCTAAACTTGTCTCGAAAGCCGTCCCGCAGTTAACCGAAACCTCTGCAGATGTTTCGGTTGAAGTGTCGATGGTATTCGCGGATGCGAATCGGCACTCACTCAAACTCGAGTAAACTCGAGATTCCGTTCTCCACTCCAACAAGCTTGAGGACGTCTGGGAGCGAGACTATAGCCAAACGTTTTATTCAAAACACCATTTTTACGTGAAAAATAAATATATTCGTTCGTGTTATATGAAAAAAGTGTACCATACAAACACCGAATTAGTGAACTATGAAGTTTTATTAAGGAAGCGTAAAGTTTCGACGTGTAAAACGGACGAAGTCGTTACCTTGTCCGGCAACAAGCGCATTAGCTGGCTGCGTCCTGTCGTTGTCTCGCCGATCTCGTCTGTCGTGTTATCGCCGCCCGCTGTCTTTCATACAGCCCTCGCTCCGTCGCCTCGCCACCTCGCACGACGAATGATGGAGGACCCCAACGGCAACGACTCGGAAATGGCCGATACCGAAGAGCGCGACAGGGGTTCGTTTTACTTATACTGCGGAGGAGAAGGCGCTCCTCCAAGCGCTTGTAACCAAACATGCGCGAGTTCTGGAAAACAAGAAGACAAATAACTACTCGAAGGAGGCTAAACTTAAAGCATGGGAGAAACTCAGCACCAAGTATAACAGTCAGCCAAACGTCCACCCACGAAGTGCTAAGCAACTTAAGAAGCATTGGGAAAACAAAAAATCGAGATACAAAAAAGAAAACAGAAAGAAACGAAGTCCGACGAGACAAGGAGTAACTTCCATGCCACGGGTAAGCTCGACCCTTTGCATATTTGGTAAACAGTTCCCGATGTGTAAAAAAAGTAAACATCGGATGAAGTCCTTTTCGGCCAGAACAATGCTATGTGCACGACGTAGTGCACCTTGTTGCGTCTCGTATAAAACGAATTGTCAAAACGAGTTGTTCAAAGCTCTAGCGTAGCATAGTGGTAAGGTATCCGCTTCATACGCAGCGGATCTAGGTTCGATCCAAAGTGGGCCTGATTTTTTTAAATATTTTTTGTAGAACATTTGGCGATATTGACATTTCTTTTTTTAATTATCACTAAAAAAATGAGGTACCCGCAATTCGACGGAGGCCTATTGTAAAAAAGTGCTCCAGCATTCAATTGCTCATAAAAAGTTTCCTAGGTGGTTCAACGCAATCCTTCACTGGGTTGTGCCAGATGCTCTTCCTTGGGTTCACTCGTAGTCCCCCTAATAATTGTTTTTATCTCGCAAGGAGGCGTTTTGAAAATGCAAAGTGCACTTTATATTGTTCATTCCATACATTGTCCACACTCTCTTCAACGTGAGCTTCGAATTCTTCTGGTTTCCGTCACAGGAGGTGGGCCACGAACAAGGCGGCCGATGAGCACCTCCCTCATTCTTGTGCGAGCGGCGGCAGAGCACATGGCGACGCAGGTGCCAAATCCCTACGACAGCGACAGGGCAAGAGACCGGCCAGTGCTGTCACTGCCTCCGGCCGCAGTGTTTGAGGCGATGGTGCGAGGCGCTGAAGACGATGACAATCACGCCTGCTGGAACTACGTGCAAGGTAGCTGGGGGCTTTTGGATTGGGACAAATTTGCACCAACATGTCGAGGATGGGTACTGCGAGCCGTAACGTGTCTACTTGTATTTGTGACTCGTATCATTTAACGACGTACCTGGAAAAAAAAAAGTCAATTTTTTTTATTGCTCGGCAACATCTACATTACTGTACATATCTTCGAAGTTTCAAAATTGAAAATGCAAGCAGTGGCTCGCGATAAGTACTGATAGTACCGTGAATTGAAACCAAAACTAGTGGTTAATAGACCTTTGCAAAGCGTACAGTGCCACGACGGCAGAGAATTCCGGGAAGACTCAATACAGATCACGCGCTTTCTCGTTGCGCCTCCGCGACAGCGCGAGAGTCGCGGCAGCGCCAGCAGCAGTTGCAGCCATCCGCCATCCCGCCCATCCGCCGAACCGTCGTACGTCGTTGGCGGCGTACCGTGTCTGTGGCAGCGTAAGCGCATCGCGACAGGTGAAGCTATTCCCTTATTTAATTACTTTATTCATCGTAACTTACCTTCACGTCTTGCGGTGTCGCCGAATCCACTTATTTCAAACCGCAACCGTGGCACAGTTCGACTAGGTTCCACAAAGCGTTTGTGTAGCAGCACAAACACAAACGGTGCAAAAAGAGAGATGAGAAAGGGGCAGGCTTCGCAAAAGGTAGCCAATGAGATACCTTCTCTCATATTTCCGTGCGCCTGCTCGCGTTTGCCACGTGGTAGCGGGAGGAAAGACTATGGAAGAGGCGTACCGAGGATTCCCATTATTCGTCCCGTGGCGCGCGCGGGCTTATGGGATTTTTGCAAAGGGTCTATTGGTATCGAGAAAGCATTGCAGGGCACCTCTCCTATTTGAACGCTTCTATTTCTGAAAATATTTATGAAAGTATTATTTCTGCCGAGCATTGATCTGAGATCGTAGCTCTTTTCTCCTAAAATTTCACAATGGGAATCTAGTGCTTGCGACGCATTGCACTAATTCATTTGTCCGCTGCTGTATATTTCATGGAAAGGTATGAAAGGTGACAGCAACACTAAGTCTCCTCCCATTCACGAAAAATGTCAAGCACAACTACAATGAACCGCATCGTAACACTAGCACTGCTCTTACGGGCAACGAAAATATGGAGGGACACAAATAAATCCCTTTGCATTATGCTACTACAGAGTCTCCGCTGTTCTCAATGGTAACAATGTAAACACTGCTCATTTGAGAAGCAGTTTAAGCTTTGCTTAAAATTCAATTACTCATTCAGGGAAGTATAAAATGTTAAGATTTTCTGCGAAAGATGTGTTGAAATTCAAAAGCTAAGATATTTATTCGTTTTCCTCGAGATACAATCTGACCACACAACCCCTGTTGTAACATAATTTAAGGCAAAAACGCAGGGACGGGAAAAGAACAACAGCACAACACACAAGTCTCAAACACAGCTGTGGGGGCTTTAAGACCCTATATCAACACGAACCTCTGCGCAATAAATTTCAGCTGTGTTTGAGACTTGCGTGTTGTGCTGTCATTCTTTTCCCATCTCGGGGTTTTTGCCTTAAATTCTTATGTTAAACCTTCACCAGCTTGTTTGCGCCCCAACTTTTGGTTTCCTGCTGCAAGTTGGCGACAAGTTTGCCCACATTTGCTCTTGACAAAGTGTCTGCCATAACAACCGTCTGAGTGTACACATGTTGTGTTGTCCTCTTTGAGGAAGGTTTACATAGCGCAGTTACTATTGTTTGTTTCTCGGATAGAAATTTGATCTCATCAGCCGTTTAACATGGCAAGGTCTGTCGTTAAGCAACTGAACAAAACATGCTATCGGGGCAAAATCGCATGTAGTCAAAGCACGACGTGAGGGTTGAAGCAGAGGGACACAAATTATATGATAATGCGACCGTAAACCATCCACAGTGCTAGAAGTATAGTGCAGAGCGTAACCCATCGGACACGCTCTGTAGTTTGCAAACGCCTAGCTTTGAACATTTCTGCGAAAGGCCCATGTGGCATGTTGTGTCTCTTCCCTTGTGTACTTGCTCTTCCCCTAGCACTCACAGTGCCAATGTGTTCTGCATGCCCAGATGCTCCTGAGCCGTCCGCCTCGCCTCTCCAAGAGAGCAGCGTTGGAACTGCGTGTGCCACTCCGCTGGCAAGGGGCATTACCTGCCTCCGTGCTGAGCTGCCAAGCAGGGCATCCAGAAAGCTGGAGGCCGCATCGCAGCCTTGGAGCGGGTCCTGGCTCCCGAAAGGGAGGCCCGTGTCGCCATCCTCGAGGGGAAGATCGGCGGAAGGAGGCGCAGCATTTATGGAAATGCGCATACTCCGAAACAAGCTTTTTGAGCAGCGACGGCGCTGACGGGCAGAGTTCCAGCTGCTCCAGCTGGAGAGAGAGATAAAGGTGGAGCAGCTGGCAGCCCCGCGCTGCAAGCAACAAGGGTGTGGCAGTCACTATTATATTTGGGTTCTTTCAGTTTAGCAGCATTCTGAGAATTTACATATTTATTTGAATTATGTGTGCTACATTGGAGTGAAACGGTAGAACCAAATGTGTTTTGCATATTCGGAAGTTGAATGAAACAGCACACTAGATTTGAAGGAAAGGGCAGGTCTTTTGTTAGCTCTGGCGCTGGCCACAAGTATTTCCCAGAATATGTTTGAGTGACCGAATACCCGGAATTTGATTCAACAATCGATTTATTCGAGAGCTTACTACTAGATTCGTGTCCGAGTATTTGCACGCCCCTTACGATATAACTAACTACAGTCAGTGACTGGTCAAGAGCAGAGTACAAGCTGGGAAGGAGGAATAAGACGGCAGCTTTAAGCGGAGAGGAGGTCTCTCCTCTACACCTCAAGCTTCTGTCTGCTTCCTCCTCTCCAGCTTGTACACTATTCTTGACCTGTCATTGACTATAAACATGTGCTTCTGGTTGAATATTCCTATTGGAAGCACAGTGCGATGATGCGTGTGCGTGTCCGCGAGCCGTTGATTGTGTCGACAGGGTCTGGAGGTGATGGCAGTACATGAGGACACAGCCGCCTCCGGCGTCGGGGGTCCTGGTGGAGAGCTGGGTAGAGCGGGTGGGCATGACTCTTTTCGCAGCCGGGCCAGGTTGTGCAGTGCAGCACAGGCGGTGATGATGAGGGCTGACCTGAGGCCTTGTACTGCAGCCGCATGTCCAGGCATGGGAAGCGTCGCTTGAATACTCCAAATGCCCGTTCCACCGAGTTCCTGGTTTTTAGGTGAGCTGCTTAGTACTTATATGGTGCAGCATTGGTAATGGAAGCAACGTCGTAAGATAAAGGTCTTCAGGTGTAAAAATCACCAATGCTGCAACGCTGCAAGCATCAGTGTGGTTCAGGTAACCTGTACAGTACGACCAATCCGTGCTAGCTTCATTTTCGGCATTTTCTATTGCTTGCCAGAGGCTACTGTTCCGAATACAGTTTGGTTTTGGCTGGTGTTTTCTGCATTACCGTCTTAATTCAAGTCCTTAGCCCTAGTCCAATTCTAGTGACAAAGAGCAACAATTGACACCGACAAACTGTAAAAAACAACAAATTTTCTAAAAAAAAAAACCCACTAAACTGAAGTGTTTTATGCTACATATTTTTTTTTTTAATTTGTCAACCCGAAAATGAATATTGGCAGCCCATTTGCCATGCAAAGGCCCAAAGCTCAAGAGTTTAGTTGTGACAAAGATTTGCAGAACTAATAGTAACCAATAGAAACACTGTGGCTACTGCATCACTTCTTATTAGCTGTTCTGAATTTCGTGCCACTATTTCTTCCAACAAACTAGTACATTCCTGCCCTTTGAGCTGTTGACTACACCTGGGCTGGTCAGGGGCGTCAGAAGAAATGACATGCAGGCATATCCTGCATCTCCGAGCAGCACGCTAGTGATGCGCTGATTCTCGTAAAGGACCCTCGCACGACCGTTGTCGAAGATTCTACTGTCGTGCACGGAGCCCGGCCACCTAGCAACAATGTAAAAAAACTGCAGCTGGGGTCCTGTGATGGCCTGTGGATAGGAAGGAGCAGTACAGGGATGAGCAGGTTGCCATGATATGAACACAGGAGTGCTCAAGCTGAAATTTCTACTATGATAACTATATTTCTGACAAAGTACATCTGCAAGCTTTGGAAATTAACAAGCGTTTGAGTTCTCGCGGCTTTATGTGACGTAAGCCTAAATGTGGATTTAATTCCTAGGTTTTTCAGATGGTATAATAGAACCGAATTTGAGCACGGGATAAAATCTCCCTAATATTTTTTTTGAAAAGTATAATTCAAGGAGAAAATACACGAGCTATAAAATAGCAAGGCCATCTCGGCACCCAATCAAATATAAGGTTCCAAACACACAATGCATAATTCTTGGTTTTGAACCCTCCTTCTCTAGTATAATTTATGTAAATCATATATATCGATTAAGATGGCAACTGCTTTCTTGTATTCCATATTAATAAAAAAAATAATGTTCAAAATATAAATAGTGTACAGCTGGCCCAGCACCACTCTGCACTGTCGCAGGGCACAGATCTCTTCACAAGTTCTAATCTATATCAGTCACAATATCTTCGAGCTTTCACGTGCGACGCCGCGTCTTGGCGTGCCGTTGTTTTCAACTTACTTTGCTGTCGCCAACAGCACAAACAGAAGTGAACTTACCTGCATCTTGAGGGAGAAGATCCCCTTTCTGTTCCTGTAGACTTCCCCATTGGGACCGCAAAGTCCCTTTATTTTGACGTGGGTGCAGTCGATGCACCCAGTCACACTGGGGAAGTTCTCGATCTTGTAAAATATCCCGCATTACCTCGTCGCAGTCACCCTCCGGGATATCCACGAGGTGGGAGAAGAGTGTCAGCGAGGACCCGGGAGATACGCTCGATCACAAGGCACACCGTCAGTTGCGACACGTTTGCGAGATCGCCCGTAACAACTTGAAAAGTCCCGGCGCCATAAAATCTCGGGGCTACGAAGAGCTGGAGCATTGGGGACAGTGGCAGGCAGCGACTGCTCTAGCTTTGCTTCCAGCGGCAGGCACTGGAGGAGGCTTACGACGGTCGATTTCGTGAAACAATATCGCACGAGGAACTCCCAGTCATTGAAATATTCCAGCGGATTAAGTGCGTCCAGGCAACGTTGTCTCGGCACATCGACTGCCTGGTTGGGGTCTCGGCCGTAGTGAAGAACTTCGTCTGTTCTCAACAAGAAGTCGACGAAGTCGGCGAACGATGCGTCGGCCGCCTCGACATTGAACGCACTCGAGTGACTCGAGTGGCCGTTCAAGGTAGCTCCGGCGCAGACTCGAGATCTCGAGTAAATTTTGGGGTTTCGAGTGGAGATTTTGGAGTCAAGTGGAGTTTCGAGTGGAGATCTATTTATGAATCATAAAACCATCCTCCAGTCAAGTCGAGTCAAGTAGCGTTTAAGAATACGGTGGTAAGTGTGTTGGGGATGGGCTTGAGCTTTCTCACTCACGGCGGGGAAGGCGACACGAGAGATTTACTGAGCGTGATTGCTGTGCTGGGACTGCACGCTCTATGGCGAGCCCGAGTGTGCATGATGGAATATGTGTTACTCCCCAAACCTGAATGGAGGCATTTTGTGAACACATTGGACTGGTCCATCAGTCTCTTAAAAGAGGATAGCATCCGGAGCGACCTTAGGGACTCCCTGGCCCGGGGATGCATGACGGCCCAAAAATTCCACGCCCGCATACAGACCCCTTTCAAGATCTCGGCTTCTCCAGTGACTGCTTCAACTTTAAAATATTTTTGCATAATTTTTAATCAGTCTTCCCGTCGCTTTATTTAAAGTCTGTTCTCGCTTTTACGACAAAAGTTGTAGGCTTTTTTTACTTTTTACTTTCAGGAAGCAACAGCTTTTCGTTCTGCCAAACGGCATCTTCGGTGGATTCTGTACCTAAAATATAAATAAATGTTTTGTTGAAAAAAAATCTCTCTGCGTGGCCTGCCCACTTCAGGCTGCCGAGCAGAGCGGACGTACGATACATCGCTCGTCGGGAGCGGCGATAAAAACCCGAGGTGATTCGGATAAGGGCAATGCCGCCCGGGATGACTCTGTTGTTTTGCCGACGCTGCCAACAAAAAAAGTGATGAAGAACAGCGTAGTGCTGCATTGTGACACCGGTGGACGGCCTTACAGGGCAGAAGATTTTGTACCCCCTTCAAATCCACGCGGGGGTGCTGCAAGACTCTCCCGATCTGGGGGCGTACCAGATGGGTCATGTCTGGCCCGCCAAGATGAAGACCTCGGAGGCCAAGAGCAAGCTGCTTTACGACGGGGAACTCCAGGTCAAGGGTCGTCGCTGCCTTGTGATCGACCCATATCGGCGGGAAATCAAGGTGAAACTTCACTGGGTCACCTTCGACGTGCCAGTCGACAGCGCCCGTCGCGCCTTCGAGCCGTACGGCGAGGTGAAGGACGTCGTCCGGGAGGTTTGGAAGCTGGACGGGCTCGTCGGCGTTGAATCTACGACGCTGACTGTCGCCGCGACACTCCGCCAAGATGTAGCGCTAGAAAAGCTGCCTCACCAGCTCCGTTTCTTTGGCGGGTCAGTACTGGTAATGGTTCCCGGGCGCTCGCCCATCTGCCTCCGTTGCCGGAGCACGGGTCACATTCGGCGTGACTCTAGGGCGCCCTGGTGCTCTGAGTGCCGAGGGTTTGGGCACGAAAAGCGGGACTGTGTTAAGACGTACACCCGTGTCACTGGCAACAACACCGGGCCGGAAACGTCCCAGTTGATAATGAACGAAGACGAGACCAAGCGGGCCGCAGCGGTAACACCGCCAGTGCAGCTAGAGCCCAGCCAGGCAGCTACCGACAGCGGGATTTTAAGCAAGGCGCGACCAGAAACTCGTCCTGCGCAACCGTCCCTGAAGACAACTCCCGAACGGATCCAGGACGTTATGCCCAGGATAGTGAGCGTGACCCGAGGGAACTGATAAGCACCGAGATCCTGCAGTCTCCATGCAAGACGAGGACCCCAAGTCCAATGAAGTCGACACTACGGGGACAAAGTGTCGCCTGCACGACACAGTTTCCGGCAGCTGGGAACATCAATCAGCCGAGCCTGCTTCGAACGGGAAGAGCACGGAGAAAAAGGTAAAATATGACGGTACTGTGTCTCAGACACAAAAACACAAACAAAGGAAGGTTTTCTTTTTTTCCTTCGTAAGTTAAGTAGCCTTCGTCTGGCACCCCTATAATTTCTTATCACTCTCGAAAGGTCCTTGCGTGTGGGCACTCTGAACGTACTACGAGGTTTAAACGCAAGGCGCCAGCAATTTCAGCTGAACCGCCTTTTCATTGAAAAAGATTTCGATGTTGTCGCGGTGCAAGACCCTATTAGCGGCGAGATGTTTCGGTGGCGCCCTCGTTCGGTTACCTTTCGTGACGTCATTACCTTGCGAACAACAAGCTCCATGGTGTTTGTAATGAGCATTCAGGAAGCTCTGAAATCATAGCGGTCTCAAAGAAACGCTGCCAACACCGTCAAAATTGAAGTTCTTACATTCCTCTTATTTCCGTCGATGAGACATCCTTTGCTGACGTCATAGTCAGCATTCGGCCAATTGTGGTGGGCCGACCACAGCGACACTTTCGATCGCTCACGTCGCCAATAGGGAGTACTCTACTATACTTCGTTTCAGCTTGAGTCCAGACGCAGCCGATGCTACAAGCACGAGCGTGTGGCCCTGAACAGTGCCTGTAGTGCACGAGCGCGCGTGCTTGGCAGGGACGCTGGAAGCCCGGAGCTCGCGCTTGTAGCATCGGCTGCGTCTGGACCCAAGCTGAAACGAAGTATAGCGGTGATAGCTGTGTGCCCGACCCCTGAGCGCGTGCTGATGGCGTGCTCCACAGTTTTTGCAGCGTGCATTCCACACTATCGAGATTGACGGTCTTAGTAGCCTATTAATGTGAGCTCGTTCTGACTATGCATTCTAAACAGCGCCTTCATATATGGTGTCCAGTGAATACTCTATAAGTACATTGTTCTAGTGCTACGTTCGGGAGAAGCGTACCACCTCAGCTTCGTCTTCCTCTTCGCTCATCGCACATCTGCCACCTGCCACTATTTCTCCTAGGGCTCGGAACTCCAGCGCCACTCGCGGTCATCTACGTTGACCGTCTTCACGCGGCCCATTAACTCCGTAAGTGTGACGTCATGGGTCCAAACAAACCGTTGCTAGGGTCGTTGTTATGGACGAATACATGTGGCTCGGTTTCGCTACAAAAACTAGACCGTTCAAAAATCAGGAGTAGGATTTAAACTTCTAGAAATTACAGATGTAGAAAGCTTGAATGTCATATATGTTTCAACACAAGTGTGCCGGTAATCGCTCGTTTCTGAAATATTTACGACTGCAACTTCCGGTCCTCAAGATGCCTGCAGCAGACGACGAATGCAAGAAGTATGCCGTCTGCCTCACGCCGGCCGGCCAAACCGGAACCGTCGTTTGAATCGTGTGAATAACGACGATATTCTGACATAGCATTTGTTTGAAATATAATGACTTCCGACACTTATAAGAATTCATAGTAGGGTGCGATGCAAAATATGGTTTATCGAAAGTCCGGGCGTCGATCGAGATGATCGTCTGCTAAAAGATTGCATTGCACCCGTGAGAAAAGCATTTCAGGCGATCGGTAGAGATCCCAAATTTTGTTTGCGGACTCGCGCTATGCAAGGGTGCTTCACATACCTGGTTGTAACCATCGCGTGGTGAAATACCCGTGCAGTTTCTTCAGATTTCCGCGAGACCCCAAAGCGCGAAAGTATTGCATAAAAAAAATAAGGTGAGTTCGTTACAGATTGTACTCGCATGGTGGGTTCGATGGAGATCTTCACCAAAACAGCACATCCACGGAATTTGATGTATACCAAGGGGGAAAAAAAGCCAAATACTGCGAAATTGCGATAGACCCGCAATTCTTTAATAACCTGACAATCACAATAATAATAATAACAAACGACTTACCTCGACGGCGTACGATTTGTTTCTCATGTTGGCCCGCACTACGCCCGTAATGCACTTCAGGTCGTCGTCGTAACTTATCTGCATGACGTGGTTTGATTTTACTGCATTTTCACCCCTCGTAACTAAGCTAAGTTCTTCACGGAAAAAAAACGCACATTGCGGAGGCCTCTACGGCCATGGTGATGCACTTGTTTTTGTCGCTCGTTTACCGACGCAATTCAATGAAGACGCCCGCTGCAACAGAGGCCAGCAAATCTATCGTGTCGTCTGCTACCAAAGCAAAGCGGAGTGTAAGTCTCAGAAATTGCTTTTATCGTTGCAATACGACACTGAGACGACAAGAACATCTTCATAATTCGATATCAAGAAGTTAGGTTGCTTGCAAAAAATTATTTACTTACTTGTAAGCAAAAATCTAGCCTCATGTGGAGTCTTCATGCATTAGTCCATAGCAACGCCCCTAGGAACGGTTTGTTTGGACCCAGACACCTTGTTGTGACGTCATCACTTACGGGGTCAATTGTAAGCGGGCGCCGCTCTTGCCACTAAATCCTCTAGAACACTGTACCAAATACTTTACTAGGGGGAATGCATTCCACTCCTCTCAAATACAATGGCCTCGGCGCGGACAGGTTCTCTGGGCTCGGCGAGAGCCATCTATCGTCGGGGAGGTCTCGGCGGTAAATGATAATGATGACGATGGTTGTTCTACATACAAAATTCATTGTTGTGGAAATGCTCGAGACACGTGCCGCACGCCACTTCTATACTTCGTTTCACCTTACCTTGTACCGCAGCGAAGGCTAGAAGCGCGAGCTCATAGCGTTGGCAGCTGCCCTTGGTGCACGAGAACGTGTGCCGCCGAGATGTGCTTTAGAGCAAGGAGCTCGCGCTTGTAGCCTTTCCTGCGGTACAACACAAGCTGAAACAGAGTATAGTGGTCGCGGCACGTGCATCGACGCTGTGCCGCCATGATCTTCCCAAGGGTTGCACGTTGCACGTGCCTCGTGCATCGACGCACCTTGCGCTACTTTTGAAACATGAAGGGGCTTTAGGTGGAATCGGAGACGACACCGCCGCGGCCGCCGCAAACATCCACGTGCACATGCGCGTGAGCTGGCGCGGACCTGCACTCCGTCAGGGCTGGATTCGGCGCTGTAGGCGTTCTGTCTAATGCAAATGAGCGGAGTGGAATGTATTCCCCCTGGTAAAGTATTTGCACAAGCGGCCACCTACACTTCGTCTCACCCTAAAATGGACTATTGTTAGCCGCGCATGCTAAAAGCTCGAGGTAGTTGCTTTGGATAAAGCCTCGGCGGCTGCACGAGCGCTCGTACAGCGAGTGCTCCAGTCAAGGCAGTCAAGGCTACCCGCTCGCGCTAGCACAGCCTTCACAGTTAGTCCATGCTAAGGTGAGACTAGAGCCACTATACTTGTTTCAGCTTGGGTCCAGACGCAGCCGATGCTACAAGCACGAGCGTGTGGCCCTGAACAGTGCCTGTACTGCACGAGCGCGCGTGCTTGGCAGGGACGCTGGAAGCCCGGAGCTCGCGCTTGTAGCATCGGCTGCGTCTGGACCCAAGCTGAAACGAAGTATAAATGAGCTGCGCTTAAGGCCGGTTCAGACACTTGCGTTTGAGTGCGTTTGACTGCGTTGCGGCGAGAACCGAAAGCGAGTCACCGGCACATCTGTGCTTCGTATGAAGCGTGGAATCTAGTTCAAGGAATCTTCTTGGCACGCGATATAGGAAGCGGGGATGTCCTGGTGTCTCGCTGCCGCAACGCAGTCAAACGCAGTCAAACGCAACTGTGTGAACCGGGCTTTAGAGTATCGGCACCCCGTTCCCGGACATTGTTGTGGGCGCCGCCATATTGGGGCTTGTGCAGAGCAGACGCTACTGCAGATCGTCATGATTCAAAAGTGCGACTTCCTCAGCATTCGATTGGGTGTTAGGAAGCTCATGTAATATTGCTTTTCTCTGTCGCGGACTGTTTTAACATTTGTGGAGGGCGGAAAAGCGTTTCCTGTGATTTCAGATAAAGCTTCAGATAACTGGCAACCATGATTTTAAGCCACAATATGAACAAGTGTCGTTACTCTGAAGCGTAGCTTAATTAGTGGCACTAGGTGAGACGAAGTATAATCTGGAGCCGATTATATGCCGCCAATGTTTATCATCGGCGCGCGCTGGGGTTGGCAAAGCACAGGACACGCGCTAAGTTCACGACATTGTTGGGGTTCGGATATTATCGTCATTGAAGCGATTGTGCACAAGCCACGACCCGATTGCTTATCAAGCTTCTTGATTACCGCGAGCCAACGTCGAGTGCTCACGCAATGCTCGGGTCTAATCTCTGATCCGTATTCAAATATCTTCACTTGGGGATTATGCCAAAACTGCGGGCTCCAAACTGCGCCACGAAGTTTTGCGAAAAGATGGAAAGAAAACGCTCGGCTTTAGTCTTAAATTTAACCTCAACGAAGAGGTTTCTTGGTCAATGGTGTTGCGTACCAGTATACTTAAATCCCAACAGTGTCAGTAAGCTCGTGTAACGGGAAAAAAATAAAAAAAAAACATTCCCATTGGATATTGTTGTACCGCCCTTTTAAGCAGAGCGCTTAAATTCGCTTGAAAGAAATTAACTCACTTCGAAAACTGAAGAAGAACATATCTTTTTTTTTTTTAAGACTTATTAGCTGCATAGGCCACGTGATAATATTTTCCTAGGAAAATTTAGCGGTGAAGCTAGATTTCTCTATACAGTAGATCTCGTGACGCCAATTTTCCCGCCATATTCAGCGGCGAAACTGGATTTCTGTACAGGTCTTATCATTTCATGTCACGTAACATCAATTTTGCCGAGATATTTATCGACGAAATTAAATTGGTGCATAGGTCACGTGATCGTATCACGTGACGTTGGTTTGTCTCCTATATTTAGCGGGGAAACATACTTATTGCATAGGTCTCATGCTGCCAGGTCACTTAACATCAAATTTCCCGCTAAATTTGGCTGGAGGTACACGAATGAACGGACTCATTGACACAATTTTGGATGGAAAAGGGTAGATATAGGGGGGGGGGTGCGTCATTAAAAAACAAGTTATGGTTAAATGTGTTGCTTGTATGTTTAACAGCCTTGAAGTTAGTACGCCTCAACGAGTGACTTGTTTCTTGGATGTAGATGAGAAATTTAGCCAGTGCAGTACAACCGCTAACCTGGGGTCTTTAGCGTGCACCACGCAGTAGTGATTACATGAACGCGTGCCGGTATGAGACTCACGCAGATCGCTCCGAGCTGAGACGCGTTAGCACACTCGACCACTTTATGCTTAAAAAAAAAAAAAAAAGCTTTGCATGTATTTTGCCTGCCGGATCGGAAGATTCTCGCTTTCACGCGTCCTCCGGTAGTTTCCACCTAGAGAACATTGTTTGCCGACTTGGATTACGTTCCATCAACTCGGAGTTCTTGCGAGTGAAAACGCAACAAAAAGCGTGCTTCCCTCGGGGCTCTAAAACTCGGGAGAACAAATAAAACGGACGGCTGTTTTTTTCTAAAAGGGTACCGATAACAGAGTGACGGTCTAAAAAGAATAAATAAAAATAAAACGACAGAAACGAAGCAGGCGTCAGCACGCACACAATCATTCCAGACATGCGACGCCGACGCTTTTGAATGCGTCGCCTGTTCGCGCTTGGGACGTCTTCCACTGCGAACAGTTTGTCACGTGCAAATATCTGCTGCGCGACATAGAAGGGAAAGCGGGGATTCTGTTTTCCTTTTTATGTTTCGGGACTTCTGATTACTCCCGACTGATATCCGCGTCCCGAAGTGCATACAAAATTTAAGCGTCCCAACTAATGCGCTCGCATTTAACACGCACGATAAAAAATGAAGCTAAGCTTTTTTTTCGAATGTTCGCGCAATCTCTGAACGACTGAAACGATGCTAAGAAAATCTGAATTTTTTCTTTAAAAAAATGTGGGGTAAATAAATAGAAAAAAGGGTATCATATGTCTTGTTGACTTAAACAGCGCAATTAGGTTGAGGAACTTATTTGCGCTGTTTAAGTCAAGTCTAACCAACTCGCCCAGCAACTCATTTTGGTATCACAGTCGTATGGATTAAGAGAGATTTTCTTTTAATCCCAGATGTGAAAGGTAATCTGCAGCGGAGGAACGGGTATATTTATCTTCTAGCCAATTAATTATCATTATTCAGTATTACTTCAGGAAGTGCGTAAATTTACCCGTAGCCGTTAATTTTTTCCCACATCTCCTTTCTAATGGCACCCTCTGTTTCTACCAGTCTCCTACCACGGTAATTCCTCGAACCGCGTCTCCGCAAAGAGGACGGCTTACCAAGATTGGTGGATAAAGAAGATAAGTGTGTTTATAATTCGGTGATCCCTATCCAATAAAGGACAGTATAGGGAAGAGCCATTTTCAAAACCAGCACAAAGATCTTTCCTTTTTTCAAAAATCTGAAGTCATCGGCAAAGTAACAGTTACTTATTTTTTTTTACAGTTATGGCCAGTTACTTCTCTTCTCGACTAATCGAGTAATGTAATTGAGTACTTTTTAACCAAGAATAATCGTAATGATTTTTTTTCGGGTCACGTGTACAAGTCTCGTACCGAGCTGTGTTTACAAGCAGGCAGCGCGCGTTTGCCCACATCAGGTGTGAGCACTGCGCGTGCGCACAAACCGGATTTGCCCGAAAGGAAGCATCTGCGCTCGCGCAGCGGCGACAGCAGCGCCATTGCAGGGACGTCACGTCAGAGAGCTAAAAATACCTCTGAACGGAGAACCTTCTTTGTTTTGGGACTAACTGCAGTGGGGCTCCAACGGAAAACATGCCCGCTAAATTTAGCTGAAAAATGTTTCAGTTGCCCCTAATGCTACATCTGTCCGTGAATGCTTAAAAGAAACTTTATATATACTTCGTTTCAGCTTGGGTCCAGACGCAACCGATGCTACAAGCGCGAGCTCCGGGCTTTCAGCGTCCCTGCCAAGCACGCCCGCTCGTGCAGTACAGGCACTGTTCAGGGCCACACGCTCGTGCTTGTAGCATCGGCTGCGTCTGGACCCAAGCTGAAACGAAGTATAGTTACTTTTAAATTAAACCAAATTTTCACGCAAACTCGCTTCAGAAGTGAAGAGAAACAAGAAACGATATTTTTTTCTCGCTTTGCTGTTTTATAACTTGATTAGCAATAGTGCGTGCAAACTAGAGTAAACCAAATCAAATTTGATATGATTTGCTCCGCTCCGGTGCATCAGTCAGCTGCGGGTAACATATTTGCCTAACCTGCTCTCACAACGATTGTATAACGCTAAACATTTATTTTTATTTTTATTTTTTTTCTCAAGAACTCGTCTCTCTCTCTTTTTTTTAGCACTGTTTAATGTATACCGGAATGTTTTATTTTTGCGGGTTTTCCTTTTTTCGTGTTCCTGGTCAAGATGTTATTTGTGAGTTCGATTCCCCTTTTACCCACTTCCTTCTTTTTTGATCTGCCTCGAGGGTACGCGTACTAAAAAAAATGATATAATAATATAAACTTTGCTGACTACCCACCGACAATATGAGAACGGCCGGGCCTGTCTTTCGAACGTTTAGCGTTCATCACGTGCCCCGTGCCTTTCATCGTGCTCCGTGCCTTCTATCGTTCTCGAAAATAGGAAGCTCGCCCAGGAGCGAGGCGGTTATTCGGCCAAGTCGGTTCGTGGTCGTAAAAAATATAAAAGCGCCGAAAACGAAAAGGACAAAGACGAAGTACGACAAACACAAGGCTGGATGCGGGAAAACTGCCGCCCCTCCCGGCGTTTCTCACCTTCTGAGTGGCTACAGAGTTATAGAGAGCGAGCAGTACTTCTGTCTTAAAATTGCGTACGATGAATCCGCCGTAGAGGGGAAATTCGTTCAGTGAAGTGCAATTACTGACCTGCAGGGGAATTTAATTCGTGCGTCAGTTGTAGTAGCTACGTGCAGTACGCGACCGCTCGAAGCTACGATGTATACACCAACGTTATTAGATTACCTCAGTTGTGGAACTCCCGCGGGAGTGGCTACCCCCTCACACACTTCAGTTCGCCGATGATGACGATGATGATGATGCGGCATTTCCCTTTATAACGGGCGAGCTTGAAGAGTCATCGTTCCCAAGCCTAAAAACCAATAAGCTTCTGTTCTAAATTTTCTTCCACCAGTGTTCCAGGCGCGCTTTCGTCCTTCGCACGCACTGCATGGTAAAAATGTCATGCCTGTCTTGTGCAGGGTCGTCTGCTCCGCCCGTATAGAGGTTGTCCGAGGCAGCCGTCGTACTAAAACCCAGTGCACATGCCAGCATCACCTTTGAGTGAAGCCGGCGATCTACCAGTAGGGTTGGCAGCAGGCACTCACAGAACAGCACTAGGTGTAAAACCAAACGACGCCCCGGGGATGATGATGATGCTTGTTGCTACCCCTTTTGAAACGGGTGGTCAGGTATGTCGTGTTCAGGCCATGTGGCTTTCACTTTCCACGCTTTTCTCTACTTTTCCACCAATTTTCTAGTCGTCGCTTTGTGATGTCGACAATCTATCTATCTGTGGTGTTCCCGTGATCTGTCCATGGATGGAAGCCCAGTGCCTGCGGTAGTAAGGGTAACATAGGGGCCGATGCAGCTGGTGGGCCGAGTGCCACCTGTGCAACTGCCGCAGTCTGCCTGGCCCGGCTTGTGTTGTTTTGGCTAGGACCCTGGTTGTGTACGCGCCGCGTCTTATCCCTTTTTGGCGTCAAGATGGTGAAGTGCAGGACTAGGTGCACGATGGTTTCGTCCTCCTGACCGCAAGCCCTGCACTTCACTGAGCCTATTGCCAGATCGAGCCGCTGCCGATATAGTCGTGTGCGCAGCACTCCTGCTCGGACCTCAAACAGGAGACGGCTGCCTAGACTGTTATCATAGTAGGCCTCCGGTTCAATTGTGTCCTTGTGAGCGCTATAGATTTGCAGTGAGGATTTCTTGCTTGCCTCCTCAACCCAGTGAGTCGATTCCGCATCTTTGACCCGCCGCCTCACCTCGCTTGCCCACTTGCTCGCAGTCGCCTCCATGACTGGCTCTGTGAAGAATCCGTACTTCTTACGGAGCTGGTTGATCCGCTTCGTCCACTGGGTCTGCACGCAGTTGACACTGATGTAGTCGAACACTCGCCTGGCCCACGGGTGCCTGTCCATCTGGAGCAGTCGTCCCCCGTAGGCTAGCTTGCTTGATGCCTCTCCTGCCTCAAACGTCGACCACCCGATGTCTCCTTGTATGGCCTCAATCGCCACGTTGCCGTGGCAATTAAATGCTTGGCCACCGACATCCCTCTGTCTGCGTTCTATCCAGGCTTGTGTGTCAGACCATCTCATTGGCAAACGTGAGCCCAGGCACATGAACCGCTTTCCACAATTCCTTGATCATCAGATATCTGTTACAGCCCCACATAATGCGCCGGCGTAAGATATTTTGCCCTTTCTGAGCTGCCTGTCGAAAGTGCATGTGGTATTCGTCACAGTAGTCGGGCCCATTCGCTAGTGTGACGCCCAAGAACCTGTACATCCCAGACATCGAAACGTGTTACTGCTGCAGCTGTAACTTATTATTTGCAATGCCGTTCCCAAAGAACTGCCCCTCCCCGTCAGAGCCGTTTATACTGAGAGAGTTTGGCCTTCTTAATGAGATTTTGACAGTCTGGCAACCACAAAAGTGTAGTCTGACATCCGTGGGATGTCTACTTCCGTCCGCCATTTCGTGGCTCTGAGTCATAGGAACTCTATGCGATTTCTCAGGAATAAACAAGACAAAGAAGTAACGCCATTTTGTGTTAACGCGAAATCCGCTGGTTCTAGCGGGCAACAAGCTCCGCCCATTGGCCAAACACTCTCAGTATAAGCTGCCTCCCGTCGTTTGAAGCGCCATCTAGTGTCTGCGCGTCAAAACACTTGCATTCTTTAGTAAAGCGTTTCAGAGAGGCCGCTGACTCTGTCCGGCTGCCTGTTGTAAATGTAAAAGCCACATTATCAGCCGCATGCTCTTGGAGATCTCATTTAAGAGAGGAACAATTCAACCCGGGGATCGTTTGCAATTTAATGGCGGACATCTCGGACGTAAATTGATTGCCATGCGTATGCGTCAGTTGGCGTGCAGAACGAAAGAAAGCGGGCAGTGAGGCTAAACAAATTCTGGTCGACGTATTCGCCTCTTCGACGCTCGTGTGGCAAAAACGGCCCGCAAAATATTTTATCGTTCATTAAAATGGATGACCTAAAATAGGCATTGTGTTTTCTAACGTACTACGCTAGTGCAGTCACTGTGGATTAAGCCTGCTGACCAATCAATCTTAGGAAGATTGAAGTCGCCATAAACGTGTACTTCGTAGTTGCAAAAATCAACCTTATTTTCGAGGCCTGCGAAAAGCTCTGTAAAAACGCGGATATCGGAGTTAGGAGGAAAGTAATAACAACCCCTGAGGCAATTTGAGCCGTCCGACGCTGGCACCTGAACCCAGACGCATTCCTCGTAGGTCTCAAGGTCTCTCCTTCTGACTACCCGCAATAAAGATTTGCACGCTATGAGGACACCGCCCACATTTTTAACCACCCCTGTGTAATTCCGATCTTTCCTAAACACTGGATACTGATCTTGAGAAGTATGACTGATTTGCGCTGGAGGAATTTAACCAAGTTTTGGTCAAACAAATAACATCATATGAGCAGCCGTAATAATAGCGAAAAACGCATCACTTTTTATTCTCAGGCCCCTCGTATATTGATAGTATAAGCTAGTTTTGCACGACGCCATTAGTGGTTGTTAGGGTGACATCAGACTCTTCGAAAAACCGCAAAGGCGACAAGCTGCCCGAAAAGGGAGGGAAAGGCTTAGCCAGCGGGATACACCTCGGGTTTGTTAACAATTTCAACCAGTCCTTCATCCAGGAAAACATGGAAGGAACTGTACGAGTTGTGCCTAGTTTTCAGTCTCGTACATGTCACCGTTCTGTTTCCGAAAAACCCCGCCAGGAGCTCCTGTATGTCGGAAGCCGATGGTACCGGGAGCCAAAACGAGAGACGAAAAGGCCTCTGAATGCCGGCACTTTTGGCGCTACTTGGAGCGTGCACTGCTTAGCAGTGCCAGGCGTAGCTGGAGGCGACGTGGGATTGCGCACCGGTTTCGCTGAGGTGTAATGGACCTTGCGCAGAGGACGAGCAGTGGAAGGCTGGGACCGTGCGTCCTCACCCGAGAAGCCTGGGCTATAGACGCGGCAACACAGGCGAAGCTTTGCGCTGGCGGTGCCGGTTGACCGGCGAAGCGGAGTGGCGGAAAATCCGGTTGCCCCACGACACACTCGCGTAAATCGCGAATTTTCACACGAGGAGCCACATTTTCGGCTTGTAGCTGTCGCACTTCAAACGTTAGAGCGTCTATATGAGCTGGCATCTCCTGCATCAGCGTGACGACGTTCGAAGATACGGAGCCGCCGGCAGTACTCGTAAGCTCTGGGCAACACGCGATTTTTCGGTGGGTGTGTTCATAGTTCCGACAGCGCAGGCAAGCTGGGTGCAGAGGGTCAGGCCGCTTCACGAACTTGACGCATATGTAACTGCTGGACCCAGACTACGTAAGGGAATTGTATTTCTCGGATCGAATGCCCAAGCAACTGCAATGGAACCGGTGTTCACACGACACACACGGTAGATTTTGCTGTCTGCCACGAATAGGTTCGGAGCAGCGC
The DNA here is from genome assembly GCA_037355805.1 of Ixodes ricinus. Taxonomy (NCBI): domain Eukaryota; kingdom Metazoa; phylum Arthropoda; class Arachnida; order Ixodida; family Ixodidae; genus Ixodes; species Ixodes ricinus. The sequence continues at coordinate 18,624 of JAZHYW010025214.1, read as the reverse complement.
GCACAGGCGTCCGCCTTCGCCGCCATCTTGAATGACTGTAGCTTGACTGCGACGCCATGCTCGCGCCGCAGCTTCTTGTGCTCATCGCACACTTTCCGTGATTGTTCTTATGCTTATTAAAATCATTTGTGCACCCGACGACGACGCAGGGATAGCCAGACAACCGTAGATTTTTCAGAAAGTGTAACACAGTAGAAAGAAACCCTCTGAACTAACTCACGCACGACGTACCTTTCTAAGCCTTTTCGTCCATACCCTCGGCGGTTACCTGGCCTGTGTCAGCGGGCAATCCAAAAATGCGCCGGGTCGAGGGTGCGTCAGTTGAGCGCGGGTATGAGGTTATGCGAAAAAGGCTATACATCTACGGAGACTGTCGGAGATAGAAGAGATCTAAAGCGCGCGCTCACTTTCTCGAGATGAACTTTGCACTTAGGCGTTCTCCATATAGTTTGCGTCCCTACAAGTGTATTTTGCGCATGTGAAAGAGGTTTGTAGCATCGCCACCATTCTTCTTTTTTGTCATCATCAAACTAATTTCAGCATACTGTCACTGTTTTTGTCCCTTTTTATCACTTGCATTATCCTCGGTAAAGAGTAGCCGACTTTGACAAACGTCGAGGTAATCCTTTTGCCGTTCCATTGCCAACGCGAACCATAACATCCTTTGAAACATATTTTCGTATATTTCGGCAATGTTTGGCATCCAGTTCATGTCCAATCAAAAGGTAATCTGAGTAATACCTTTTTTCAGCGCGGAAATATCTTCTTCGGGAAGCTTGTACTGTTGTTTTTTCCTTCTTTTTCTAATGTTTAATATACTTTCAAATGATTTCCCAGGTGACTAAAGCTCGGGCGGCGACAACGAGTTGTTTCAACAACTCGATTGGTTCTTCGAACGCTCTTGGTTATATCAGCGCACCAAACATTCTCTTCCAAACGAGTTTTAAATTGGAATTCGATGTTCAATACCATACCCCGTCTATACGAGAGAAAACAAATTTCTTCTGATCCGTTTAGTTTTCAAGTAGCTCACGGAGTCGGTGCAATCGAGAGCTATTTTCTGAACGCTATAATATTGCTGCCAAAGCCGATGAAAGAGCTTGAGTTTTTTTAGTAATTTATAGCGTCTTGTGTTGTCAGCACTCAATCTACGAATTCTAACAAGAAAGGTTTAAAGGGACGCTGCAACTATTTTTCGTACCTCGCGTAAATACCGCTTAGAACGAATCCCTGACGTTATTGACCTATGAAACACGCGTTGGTTTTTCATCACACGCAATAGAAGTGTCAGAGAAAAATTTAGGAAAAACGAGCAGCGTTCATTCCCTCAACCCGCAGCCAGAAAAAGCATCCATATGATCTGGAGCCGATTATATGCCGCCAATGTTAATGATAACCGTGCGCTGCGGTTGGAAAAGCACATGACTCGCGCTGAGTCCCACACATTGTTATGGTTCGGCTATTGTCGTCATTGCAGCGATTGGACTTGGGCCGCTACCCGAACGCTATACTTCGTTTCAGCTTGGGTCCAGACGCAGCCGATGCTACGAGCGCGAGCGTGTGGCCCTGAACAGTGCTTGCATTGCACGAGCGCGCGTGCTTGGCAGGGACGCTGAAAGCCCGGAGCTCGCGCTTGTAGCATCGCCTGCGTCTGGACCCAAGCTGAAGCGAAGTATAGTCGAGCTATTGATTATCACGAGGCCAAATCGAGTGTTCACGGAATGCTCGGGTGCAATATATATGAGCCGCATTCAAATATCGTCAATACTGAGATCTCCCAGCTACGTCATCAAGTTCTGCTAAGACGAGATGGAAAGAAAACGCTCGCTTTTGTCCTTGAAATGACACCGCAACAAAGGAGTTTCTTGGTGAGCGGCGTGGCATGCGAGTATAGGGAGTATTCACTGGCAGCCATAGCTGTGTGCGCGAATGCTGAGCGCGTGCTGATGGCGAGCTTCCACAGTTCTTTTGCAACGTGCATTCCGCACCATCAAGAGTGCCGGTCTTAGCAGCCTATGGATGTGAGCTCGTTTTGAGCATGCGCTCTAAACAGCACCCACAAATATGGCGTCCAGTGAATACTCCTATTCTTCGGTCCCACTAGTGCCAGTAAGCTCGTGTAAAGTGAAAACCATTCAAAGCGACTATCGTTGCACGGCCCCTTTAAAATATTATTCTAAATTCAAGGAACCGTTTTCCTCAGATGCAGAAAAAGATAACCACAAGGTACCTCCCATTCCTTTAATGTCTTTTTATATCAGTGGGTTTTAGAGTATGATATTTGAATGTTATTTAAAATTTTTGCTTACTGTTACCTGTCAGAGACGGTTGAAGCGTGCGGTGTCGGGAAGTTTATAGGTTTTGCGAACATGTATTTCCGCTTTCAGTGTCCTCGAAGAAAATGCTCTGAGCGGTTTTGGCGTATTGACATTTACATATCAGTTGAAGGACAAGTAAGAATAAAATCACAATCCTGCCAGATATTTGGGTGTTGTCATAATCTATATTTGTTTTGGATATTCCAGAATGCCTTGACGCATTCCGATATATTTTCCTTGATGCCTCAAAAAGTGGCGTAAAGATTAAATTATCCTAAATTTTCCCAAATTGTTGCGTTGGACATTACTAAACCTAGCATATTTCTAAATATTTTGCCTTTTTGCATTGCCTAAAAGTATTTGGCACAAAAATCTGAATATTTTTGTCGTTTATTGTATTAAAATAAATTTAAAATGCGGCGTTTTTGGGGAATCATCTTTTTCTATATGCAAACAAATGTGGAAATTTTTTGATGTGATAGTGGAATTGTTATCTGGTACCTCACAAAATATTTACGACTGACAGCCAAATCCTTGATCGTTTTCATTTGAATAACTGCAAAATATTTGATAAAATAAAGAATATCAGCTACCGCTGTCTCTTGATCGTTTTTATTTGAATAATTGCAAAATTTGGTAAAATAAAGAATATCGGCGGCCACTGTTTCTGTACAATCGTATCCTTTTTGTTATAGGCCTGTAAGCGTAGATTGTTTTTAAAGTTTTGAATTCAGTATTTACCTTGCGAGCGATCGCGCATTTTTTTACAAATAGGTGCACTTTGAAGTTTGTACGAGGGGTGATCAAAAAGTTCCGGGACTGATTTTGTTGCGTAAAATGTAAAAGCAGTACAGTAATGCGAGCGCAGCAGTCAAAGGAAAAAAACCTTCGTGTCTCATCATACCTACAGGCGTCACTCTTGAACATTTGAAGCTGCGCTACACTAGTTTGTTGGACCACATGCATGAGCATGATGGCGGTCTTTCCATAGACTGCAAACGAAGAGAGAGAACGAACATCGATTTTACGTCAAACTCGGCAAATCTAGAACAGACCTCTGAAACAATTTAGAAGACTTATGTCAAAAAGCAGTGAGGTGTGCGAGGTGTTCTAGTGGCGCCCGCGCCTCAGGAATGGCGGAACGTCACTGAAGTGAAGGAGAGGAGCGGAGAAAGTCGCCCTACCGCTCTTCCGTCTTTCAGCGACGTTCTGCCGTTCCTGAAGCGCGAGTGCCACTTAAAACACCTGCCACCATTCACTGCTTTTGACATAAGTCTTCTAAATCATTTCAGAGGTCTGTTTAAGATTTGCCAAGTTTGACGTAAAATCGATGTTCGTTCTCGCTGGTTTGCGGTCTGTGGAAAGATCGTCATCATGCTCGTGCATATGGTCAAACAAACTGGAGTAGCGCAGCTCCAAATGTTCACAGAACTGACGCCACTGTTATTATATGCGACGGGAAGGTTCTTTCCTTTGACTGCTGAGCTCGCATCATCTACTGCTCGTACATTTACGCATCAAACGTCAGTCCAAAGCACATCACTCATCGTACATAAACAAATTAATTTAAATGCACTCCCGACGAGTTTGTTTTTTTTTTTTTGCTGCTTTAACGCGGCGTAATTTCATCCTTGCAGAAAAAAAAGTTAAAAGGCGCAAAGAAAATATTATATATTTTAATATAAACTGCGGGTTTTCGCCGTTCCCAAGCGTGTGCGCTTTTGTTTTTTACTAATGGTAGGGAAAAAAAAGTAAAAACACTAAATGGCACACAATTTCACAGCTCTTGCTTTAACTCCGTTCATTAAAAACTACTTTGTTTACATTTCGTCCCAACGGGGCCAAATTTGAGTTCCAACAATTGGTTCTAGTCAATCTCTCTCTCTCTCTCTCCCCTAAACAATAAATGCTTAAAACGAACTCGGAAATTCTTTCCTTGTAGTTGTTTTTTCACACTAAGATTTAAAACAAAACAACCGTAATAGGGCCGAGCAAAATATTGAACCTGACGCTTTCCTTATTTTGTATATTAAGTAAATAAGAACAGAGAGTTTATATTTTTATTAAAGACGGATGTACGAATAATAAGAAGAGATATTATTTGTTTTTGAAGTTAATGCGAACGTTTCGAATTTTCATTGCAAAACCTACGACTGCGCAAGCAAAGAAAAAAAAAGAGAGAGAGAGAGAAGTTGAAGTGCGTTAATTTTACAGCTTCGGGAAGTGATTTACCGCCATATGGTTTTCAAAATGAGGCAGGAGAGTACGATTCCAAGAATTCTTACTTTGTCTTTTTAGAAGATGTACAAGTCCGACAGAGATCGAACTTTGAAGCGATCAATACCCTGCGAATGCGAAAATCATAAATTAAATATGCGATAAGAAATGACACGACGTTATAACTTTGACCGTGCTCGGGATTGCGATCAATACCTTGCGACTGCGAAAATCATAAATTAAATATTCGATAAGAAATGACACGACGTTATAACTTCGACCGTGCTCGGGATTATTTTACAACTCTCTATTAAATTCCCTCGTTTCCCCGCGCTATTTAGTTTTTGAACTTTGTACCTGGTTTCTATACTTACCGGAATCTTAAGGCTTTATATCACGTTCACTAGATCGATGTATATTCGCTTTTTTCCTTCATTTTATTATTCGCACACGTGCGGTCTTCAAGAGCCTGTGAACCTGTTTTGGGGAGCCTATAGACACTGAGTAAAGTAAACATCTCAATAGAATTCACGCTTCCCCGTGCACGGTCCGAAGCCGCTTTCAAACTGCTTCGACATCATACACAAAGACGGTTTCAAACACTGTCTGAGGAGTGCGTCTTTCTCGTAACCTGTTACATTGGTCGTACAAACACTCTCTGCTGGCACGAGTTTGAAGCACGCTTATATATGTATACGAAAGCAAATGTGCTTCGATCTGTGTGAGGCCGTGTCCGCGTGACAATTCTCTCATTCATCTCCGCAGAGAACTCCGCGGATATTTCTGTATATAATGCACGTTCAATGCGACCCGGGACTTGAGACGACAGCAAGCTGAGAAGCTATGTTGCCACCGCCAACCAGAGACGACAGGGCGTGGCCAGCCCGATCGAGTACCACGTGATCCCTCCTCTCAGCCAATGAGATTGCGGCATGAGTTGACGAAAAACGCCAAGCGACCAATCACGAAGCAGCAAGCCTGAACGCACTAAGACACGCCCAGCGTTTCTGCGAAGCTGTCTGTGCGACTGCAACGTCGTCTTGCAATGCGCGCTTCCGAAAAAAGAATAATTAAGGTTTGGCATTTGTATACAGGGTGTGCGGGCCTCTTCCGACCCGCCATAACTCGGGAGAAAATGCATCCGGTTCTCTTATGCTGAGGTTGTGTTTTTGATTGGGTGCGCGAGGACTCTTGGCCCACTAGCGAGCAATTCGGTAGAGGGCTATACGCTCGAAAAATGCTCCAGTGGCGCGCTTTTAAGTGGCCGATGCGTAGCGGCATGAACAAAATGTCATGAGTGAGGTTATTTCAATTATTTCGAGACGATGGACGCTACCGACGCCACCGAGCCTGGGTGATCGCGGGACGGCAACGGCTTGGCAGACGGTGCTAGCCTAGTTCGATGTGCTGCCGACAGATGGCGCAACGTGGCAAACGAGATAGTGAGTCGCCGCGGCGCGACGGTTCCTCCACCGACCATGTTCGTACAACGATGGGACATTACGGCACTTACAAATGCAATGTTCGCGGTGATCTGGAAAAAGAAACCTTGAATAATAATGCAAGCAAATCGAAACACTAGAGAAAAATCAGCAGAACCCATCCTTTGGGAATGATTATCTACGTTAATGCGAATAGCATCAAACGGTGCGGAGTTATGCGCGTTCGTCAGGTGGCGGCACACTCTAGATACGCCAGCCCACTCTTGAGGCGATTCTAAATTTGTTGACACTTTCACAGCCCTGCGCACGATCTCCGCAGCCCAGCACGTGCGTTTGTGTCACTTAGGAAGGCGAGCAAAGCACGCGCCATACGCACAAACACTCAAAATGGTACCGACCAGACTTTCTGGCGTCTCAGCTAGTCTCAACCAACGGTACTCTAAACAGTTGTTTATATCTTTACCGTAGGACGCGCTTTACAGCGCTGTCACAGCTACCGGTGCGCGCGCGTTCCATGCACGAGGGCTCATTCCGCTCTCGTGAGGCTGAGCACGGCCGCTACATCACCCTCTCCCGAGCGCGGGAGAGGGTGAGCTAGCGGCTCGTGCTCCAGCTGCATAGGCGATCAACCGTCGTGCGTCAGACCGCGTCGCATCGGTAACGATGACGCGCTAACGCATCCTAATGCCGCTAAGTAGCTGCGCTTTAGGTAACGACGCTGTGGCCATATTGCGGCTTAAAATCGTGGTTGCCAGTTATCTGGAGCTATATCTGAAATCACGGAAACGATTTTTCGTCCTTCACAAATGTTTAAACAGTCCTCGACGGAGCAAAGCAATGTCACATGAGCTTCCTAACACCGAATCGAATGCTGAGGAAGTCGCACTTTTGAATCATGACGATCGGCAGTTGCGTCTGCTCTGCACAAGCCCCAATATGGCGGCGCCCGGCAATGCGGGGGAACGGAGTGCCGATACTCTAGCGCAGTTTACTCCACAGTTTATGGAGATGTAGAATGATCGATAGAAATGCGGAACCGCCACGCACGACAAAATCTATTTTTGTGGAGAATATGGCTCAGCTCCGCAGTGTTTATGCGGCACAGTCGTCCCAGCCTGACTGGTATCCACTGTTGAGCTGCTGCATGAGTCTGCCAGATTTTTGAACATTTTGCTTGTTTGTGGTGTGAACTCATCCGTTATTTATGTATATAGCACTGTGATACTAAAAACTTTAGATGCAATCTGAGAAGCGTAGATTTGAGAGATTTGATTATCATCTGTTTAGCTTTTGTATAATAATCTATTCAAGACATCCGCGTGAAAGACGCCAACGGTTGACTGCAGATTGAATGTTCTCTGTAAATAGCATTTCATCTTTGTATGTATATTACCATGCTAGTTTGCCTGTTTGAATGTTATTTGGCTGATGTGTACTCTCTTGTTCTATAACTTCCATGCAATAAAGAAAAAAAAATGCCTTCATAGCTTTGTGGTTAGCGCGTCTGCCTGCTGATCAAAGGGTCAACGGTTCGAATCCCAGCCGGCGCCGGTCTTTTATTTATTTATCGACCCGCGGCATAAGAGGTTAGATAGCCAGATATGATAGATAGATTACATAGACGAAAAGTGCGTGAAGTATCCAAAGAATGCTATTCGCATTAAAAGTGCAATACAAACTCGTCGCGCTGAAGAAGCGCAATAAAAACTTTCGGAAGATCGTCTGCATAAAACCAGGACCCGGCTCCGCTGACCCCTGCGGGAAGCTCGGCCGTAACTTCGGCGCCTAGGGAAGGTGGTGCCCACCGCCGATGCCTTGCCGCTCTGAAGTAGTTAAATGCGTCTAGGGATATGTAGGTTTGAAGTCGTTCTCAGGTATATGGACTAGGCCAGCCGGGAACCGAGGAGTCATAAAGATGCGCCCACACGATACCTTCGGCAGATTTGTCATTCCTATGAGGAACAAGTGCTCTTTACATTCACAAAGGGAACAGAAAGGATGTCTATCCCATGTATGGAGAAGTTTCGTGCTTTTCAGAGTTTATTTCTCACGAAATTTGGAGGGTCTTTTTTTCGAGTTTTTGTCTTTCCGAAAATTCGTAGTTTATTGGAGTCCACTTTTTCTTCGATTTAATTCTCCAAAATTCGGAGCTTAATTTTTCAGTGCTTTTTCATATAAAATATAAATTTGGGTGTAAACGTGTGCCATATTAAAAAAAACGAGCTAAATCAATTAATACTTCTTCTGCTGGATTTGGTGTTGATTTGCCATTGAAAATAGCATGTTCTACGACAAAAAGTCGCTCACAAGTCTTGCTTCGATAAACGTCGATACCTAAAAATCAATAAACACCGGAGGTAGTAGCTAGGAAGCTCGCATTAACATCCCATCCTATCCATCAACCCACCCTGCGGCTGCGCTGGGTGGAGTTGTAGAGGAGTAAAATATAGAACTTCAACTCTGCGGTTGAGTTTTCACTGTTATAAACACAACCGTCCTTCCTCTTGAAGCGCTGATGTGGCCCAAAGGGGAAACCGGAACAGTGACGTTTGTCGTGACGCAAAATGCCTTTTTTCTTGATGAACCTTGACGAGACAAGCGGAAAGATTATTTTTGTCCAGTGGTCGAAATTTGAAAGAAAAATGGGGTTACATTTCCTCAAAGCCGTGGACACTGTGCGCTGTCAAACTTGTTAGCATACACGTATTTGCTAGGCATTGGTATATTGAAATTTGGAGTTTATCAAATGAATTCGAATTGGCGAAGAATTTTATCGGCGGGTGTTTTCGGAGTTTTCAGCTTTATGCGAAAACAGGGAACCCTGCGTATAAGTAAATTTCAGCAGGTACCACCGTTTGTCCTCGGCGTGTGACTTTTAAGAGTGAGCTACTCAGTGAGCCAACCGGAGTAACCAATCGGAAGCAACATCTACTCCCCCGGAAGTTCGGCCACTATTTGTTTTTGTTTACCTCCACACCTTGTTTACATGTGTATAAGTCAAACCTGTTTTCTTTAATAAAAGACAGTTCTTAGCATGCTTCAGCTGACGACTTTGTTCAGGGCGTTATTATTGCACTGTCATAGTCACAAAGAAATTAAGAAACGAAAAGTGGCAAATGCTGAGTATACGCCGTAGTTCGTAGCCGATCAGATTTTGGTATTAGCCTATGGGTTGCCAAGCACGAATCACGAAGAAGAAAGCCTAAACAGGTCCCGTGTTTCTTGAGCTCTCTGATGACCGCAGCAGCTCCTGGCACCGCCAGAGCAGCGCTGTGGATATCTTTCAGGTTTGGTTTGAGGGTTGACACTTTGCTCATTGTCACGAGGCAAGAGAACTCACGATCAGTTGACCTATATGTTTGCGAAATCAGGTGTTCCCTCAGTCAGATCATGGTACGATATATGTATGGTGTTGACCTATTGTTTCATCTTACAGGCTCATTCAAAACCAGAGTAATCGGGTTCCAGCTAGAGTTGTCGCCACCTGGCGACCAACCTCTGAAACAAAAGAGAGACTTGTTTTGCTGTATAAGCTCGCAACGTAGGTAACCAGGCCCACGAACACCACCAGTTTTAATATTATTGGCGTAGCACGATAAACAGTCAACGTGATGTGCTATTAAACCCACGCGGCAACGGACGTCGAAGAAAGCGGGGCGCACGGCCTACGTCCGCTCTTCACCGGATCCGCCGCTCGACGGTGATCGTTCTGTGGGCCCCACTTTCCTTGTTCAAGAAGCTTCGCTGCTTCGAAGTCTTCTTCACGGCCCGTGTCTGCTCGGTGGTTGGGTGGTCTCACGAAGCTGTCCTCGGTCGTGACAGTGGCCGTCAAAGCGAAGAAGTCGATGTGGTCATCGCCGCGTGCCCCCGCTTTATGCCAGATAGCACCATCCCTAAGCGGTAAGTGTTCTCAGTCGACGGATGACAGTCAACAGGTGGTCCATGTGGAATCTAAAATTCATTTTACACTTAACGAAGGTGAATCAGACGATTGCTTTGGTTGGGATAAAACAAATGTAAGTACACCTATAGTGCGAAGTCTTAATTGCAGTTTGTAGTGCGTAGCGCGTTGCGGCACTGCAAACTCTAACTCTATCGCTTTCGTCAAAAGCTTTGGCTGATCCTCACCAGCTGACCTGCTTTCTTCCAGAGCAGTTCACGATTGACGGCGTTGTTTGTGCTTTTGGTGTGTATGAATAGTGTAGAAACGTATTGGTCGAAGTGGTATCGCTGCGGCACGTTGAGTTCTCTCGATCGTTTCAAAAGCATAGCTAAACATTCTCTCTGTGACGGGGAATTATGTTGTTTTGCCAAAAAAAGTGTGTGAGATTTCGAGAATGATTCTTCTGCCATTTTCACCAATGTAAAATAGAACACGAGTGGAATGTTTGGCCGTGCACAAACACATAATTTTTTATTTATTTATTTTATTTGAATAATGATGCCGGCCTATGCGGGCCGGGCATGTAATTTTATATCTGACATATACAACAGCGTAGCTCAAGTTATACATGGCTTCAAAAAACATAGTTGAGAAAAAGTTGAAGGCATATAGTAATGTTTATGGTATCCCGAGCAAAAAGATATGCGAATGATCTGGGCAGCTACTATGAACCTACCGTAGCATTCGAGCAAGCGCCCCGCAAGTCGAAATTGCCTGCAAAGGGGGGGGGGGGCATATCCGGAACGGCACGAAAAAATTAAGAAAATGGCGACGACAAATTTTCTGCGAGAAAGAAAAAAAAAGTGCAGTACACACAAATTTCATATTTTATTTATCTCCGCAGAACAAGACTTCAATAGGCCAAGATTTGTCACTGCTATGTTAATCACTTTCGAAAAACCATCAAAAGACTCCTCAGAGTCGGCCGCATAAAAAAAAAGTTCCGCGGCATTCGCGATGTTTCCCAACTGCCTTGCCGTTGGCTATTTTGACAACCTCTTCAGAAAGAAGCCGGTTGCTAATGGCATCATTCTGCTTTCGCGTCTCAGAGTCAAGAGCGCGTCGTACTCATATTCACTGAGCCTGCCGCGCACCGTTAGCTTAGCTTTCGTTCGACACTTAGCGCTCTGTGGCAATGCTGGCAATGAGTGTCAAAATTCTTGTCCCATTCCCGTATCTGGTCTGAGCTCGATGCGTGTCGGGACGTCGCGGTGTACGTCTTTCCCCGTTTTCACAATGCCATTGGACGACCTCGATTTCCTTTGCCGCTACGCTAAGAATGCATAGCCGACGCTGACACCCCCAAAACAAAAGCGACAATGGCGCTGTGGTGACCGGGCTGCAGCGTGGGGTTGGATTGGATTGAATTCCACGGACTGAGACTTCACGGGCCAGTGTTGCCTGAGGCGCGGTCAGCGTGGTGCGTGATACGGGTGCGGAGCGGGGAGGCGGGCGCTTTCCCCGGAACAGCGCGGAAATGTGAAATTAGCGGTAGCAGACTGGGGGGGGGGGGCGCTTGCTCGGGCGGGGGCGCTTGCTCGGAATTTTACGGTATTCGTTTCGCCGCAGTGATGGCAATGTAGCGGCACAATTTCAGTCCACCGTATAGTAATATGAGCGTAAACAAAATGAAGGAGATTTTAATTATGTTCACGCAACTGAAATGATGTGCGCCCGTTGTCCCTGGTTCGTCGTTTGCGAACATTTTCGGCGCTTACCGAAGGGCGCATTGATCAAGGTTCGTGCGCTCGTCTCGCGAGATGTCTCCGAGCCGCTTGTCGTCTTCTGAATGCACTGCACGTCGTGGCGATCCTTACCGCGCGAAACAAATGGTGACGCCGATAAATCCGGCGTGTAACGCCGCACGTCTTGTTTGGCCTCTATTGAGACATGCTGCTGGATTGCGGCGGTCGTGCTTGTGCTGACGTTGAACCGCCAGCACGCGGTGGTCACTCCACAATGTTCTGGCTGCTCCGTGCGTGCCAACACAAGTCGAACTGCCCATCGCATCACACTTTGCTGTCGGAAGACTGATCTTGCACTGGAACTGCCAGTGGCCACGGCGAAGCGAACCCCTTGGATTGGTTTGGGTTGGATTGTACTGGCTCTTCCCTTTGTGCCGGGTGAGCAGAGTCCGAGCTCCGATCTAGCCCCTTTGGACCGTGCTGGTTCCGATTGTTTTCAGAAACCTTGCACTGCGTAACGTGCAGCTATAAACTGTCTTCAAATTTTGACTAACTGCCCGTGCACCTTAGGAAAACGGACTAATGAAATACTGAAGTCGATCGCACAGTATTATACTGGTCTGCAAAACCTGCGCAGTTTCAATTAATTGCGAGGCCCATGGCAAACGGATCCACTTCTTCACCGCTATCTTTGATTTCACTCAGCGTGCGCTATATTCGCTGGAACTTGCGAATATGAGGCTTCGACGTCTCAGCGAGTATATTGGTGGAGTCAGAAATATGGCACTGAAATATTAAGGTGCGTTGGTTGGTTAAGTACAATAGATATTATGACCGACAAAAGATTTAAAAAAAAAAAACAGAGCGCAACTTTAAATTTTAGCTACAAACGTTCTGTTCAGTGTAATGTCGGTGATGTAGCCAAGCTCTGTCGGTTGGGAGCAACTCTAATTAAAAGCAATCTCAGAAAGTTCAAATGTGCGGACCCTCTTAGAAACTTCGGAGGAATCCCCAAAGTAACCTTCAAATGAGCACCTATGTATCGTCCTGTTGTAACGTTCTTTAAGCATTCAATGCCGCGGTGTCACAATTCTGAAACTTCTTCCAGAGACATGGTGTGAAGTATTTATCACGCAGCGCAACTGCCAGACTACATAATGAACACTCGCCTCGATGTGCACCTAGTCGTTAAACTCGGAAATCCGCATCACAGAGGAGTGACAGAACGAGCGAACTCAAATTCTGAGCTTGCCCGGATAACACGCTCGCAGGGCGTATCCATGAATTACGCCTGAATAAATACCTACTCTCTCGTGGGAAAACGTTGATAGACTCGAGGGCGGCGTTTCCTCAAACTCTGTTAACAACCCAGGTTCGTTGTTGGGTTTGAGATAACGCAAGTTCGAACCACAGCCGCTTGAACAAAGAGTGCCTCTGTTCTGGCAACTGGTACGTTCGGTAACGTGCGCTCGTTGGTGGGTTGTGATTCATGAAAGCGGTTGTTGGAAGAGGAAAAAACAAAAACGCCACGTGCGCGAACTATTATTTACGAAGCTTAGTATGGTAAGCTAAATATACAAAGTTCAGTGTAGTGTGCCCAAATACACTATCGTTGTTTTCTCATTCAGTTTCCTAACATAATGTGACGCAGATTGTAATCCTGATATCAAATTCAGTGAACTGGAATGCTCTGACACGTGGCATTAATTTGGGTGAGTAAGTCTCACAAGTCGGAGGCTTACTTCTTTGCGCAACTTACACTAAATGGCCACTTCCGTTGTCGGACCAACCCTGTCTCGCAGTAAACGATTGTGAACAAAGGTGCGAAGCGCAGACAGCTTGTGATCGCTCGAAGCTGTAAAGCCAGGGTCTCACACTGCTCACACATTACTACAAACTGACATTCTACAAAAACGACTCACCGCGATATCTGCGGTTCGAACGCCGCGTGCCAAGTTTCCTCCTTGAGCTCACTGCCTTGCGGCATTCAAAGCACGGATCTCGCGGTGACTGGCGTTCGAATCTGTATGCAGACTGTCTTTTGTATGGTGTACAAGCAGTGTGACCCCGTCTTTAGCCAGTCGCGATTGCTGTTAGGGACTTTCATCAAATCGTTATCGTATTCCGCGAACCGCACTACCGGCGCCTTTCAAGCGTGCTTTAATCGCGCGCGCTGACCGGATGATACTGTGACCGCGGGGCGCGAGCTCATGAAGTACGCTTCAGAGGTTCCGGTAATGCAGCACGCGCGAATCACGGTAACGGTTTGCTAAACGTCCCTATTGTCACTGGCAAGATGAGAACGGCAGCGGGCTTCTGCCGTCCTGCCCCAGCGCAAACTTCCTCTACCTTCGACAACGCTTCAACGTATCGTGCACCTCGAGCGCTAGTGCGAAGCGAAAGCACGACGGAAGGCACCAGAGCGCGTGCAGTAGGCCGGACGTTCGAAAGACACGTCCTACCGTTTTCACTCCGCGTGACCAAAAGCGTTGCTCTCGATCAAAAATCAATCAAAATGCTTTATTTTTCTCCATTTGGAGAGGGAAGACAGAGAAAAAAGCAACATAGCAGTTGCTTGACAGGTCTCCATCTCCCCTCAGCAGCAGCCGAGACAGCACACAAAACAGCTAACACAAAAAGGAATGGTTTATGTAATTATTCGCTTGATATAAAACAAAAGCAAAAAAAAAAAAAATCACCACACATCATGCACCTACACTAGCACTGAGGGCTCAACGAAAAATGAAAGCAAATATTTGTTTACCAAAGTCAAAAGTTCTATGTTCAATTCCCTCAAACGATTTAAAAGACGAGGAAGAGTATTTCGCAACATCTGAATTCCATAATTTGTTCTGGAGTGCGGCACTAGCCACGTATCGGCGCTGCGTGTAGCATAAATCGTGTCTCGAATTGTAATCTGTGAGATAGACAGAAATAAGTTTTCTTTGTGATGAAAAGATTTTTTATAAGTAATACAAAGTTTATAATTATAGAAATTTGGAATCTGTACAATATTAAGTTTTTTAAACAATGGTATTGTATGGGCATCGTATGCGGCATGGCATATAATACGCACAACTTTTTTTGCAGAATTAGTATCTGCTTAAGATTTGTGGACGTTGTATTCCCCCAAACCAAGAAGCAGTAATTATAATGCACATAAAATAAAGAATGATATATAAGAAGCATTGCTGATATTGGGAGTATATGACGATGTTTGTACATAACACCTACGACCTTTGAGAGTTTTTGACACGTATAATGTACCATTTCATCCCATAGCATGTATTGATTAAATATTACACCCAAAACTCTAACGCTTTCGACTATATCTATGTTATGGGTACCGAGGGAGAGAACGGAGGTATGAAAGCAATTTGTGTTTCTTGCTCTAAACAGAACGGCTTTAGTTTTACTACAGTTAATTTGCAAAGAATTAGACTCTGTCCAAGTATTTAATTTATCTAGAAATTTATTCGCGGTACTTATAATCTGCTCAGTATCCGTACCTGAAAAAAATACACTGGTATCATCCGCGTAAATAATAAAATGTACATTGTCATCAATATTTACTATGTCATTGACATACAAGTTAAAGAGGAGTGGTCCCAAAATACTACCTTGTGGCACTCCAGCAGTTAATGGCTGCAATTCAGATCGCTTCTTATCTATTTCAACGCACTGGTACCGATACTGAAGATAACTTTTAACTATACTTAGGGATCTACCACGCACACCGTACATATAAAGCTTTTGGAGCAAAGTATTATGATTGAGGCGGTCAAAAGCCTTTGAAAAGTCTATAAATACTCCAAGTGTTAACAGCTTATTTTCTATATTGCTTAAGACTAACTCTTTTTGCTTTAATAATGCAAGTTCTGTAGATCTACCTTTTCTAAATCCATATTGAGAATCGGTAAGAATAGAATATTTCTCACAAAAACTATACAACCTGTTATGTATAATCTTTTCTAGTCCTTTAGAAAATACTGGTAGAACGGACACTGGCCTAAAATTTCCCAAGTTGTTTTTTTCCCCACCTTTGTACAGTACCGTCACCTTTGCCACCTGCATGTTTTTTGGAAAAGTTGCATTCTCTAGCGCCAGATTAAAAATATGCGTCAGACAGGGAGCAATGCACCGCAATACATATTTTACAGGTTTAATTTGAAGGTCATATATATCAGTGCTTTTACTATTATTTAAATTTTGGAAAACTGAGTAAACTTCATCTTCGTCAGTTGGGAAGAAAAAGAGACTAGGAGAAATACTTTGCACATATCTAGAAGCATCCGAATAGTGTACACTTTGAACAAGATTAACAAAATACTCATTGAAAGATTCCGCTAAAGCGGATCCCGTTAGGTTAACACCTCCGATTTCCATTTCTGTGATCCGATGCCCATACGATCCTTGCTTAATTATGCCGTTCAACTTTTTCCACATAACATCTGGTCGCTTAGTATCTAGAAATAGATTGTTAAAATAAGCACGTTTAGCTTGCCTTAAATTTTTTGTTAGTTGATTTCGTTCCTTTTTGAATTTGGACAATATACTTGCGTCTTTAGTGCGCACAAATTGGTGGTAAAGAGTATTTTTTTTATTTATCATTCTTAATATTTCTGTCGTAACCCAGGGTTTACGAGATTTTCGGGAAACAGTTTGCAATTTGTAAGGAAAACATTGGTCGTACACGATTCTAAACTGTTCGAGAAAACAGTCAAACGCCTCATCTGCCGACACGCTGGACAGTACCGCACTCCAGTTTACAGAATTCATATGGTGTTCAAAAAGTTCAAGGTTTTTAGCGCTTATATTCCTGAAGTATACTTCAGGACCACGAGTTTGTTTTAAGTTATAGCTCACATTAGAAAGTAGATATATCGGAAGGTGATCACTAATTGTTTCTCCAACTACTCCGGCAATTACTTCCGACGTAGAAATGTTTGTTAAAAATAAGTCAAGTAACGCCTCATGTAGAGGTGTTACACGAGTAGGTTGAAGAATAACATTGGACAACCCATACGATTGATATAAAGACATCATTTCTTGTTTATGATAAGAGGGAGCATGCATATCTATGTTAAAGTCACCGCCAAAGTATAGAGTAAAGCCGTTTTCACCAATAAACTGAAAGAACACTTCGAGGATTTCAAAAAAAGAAGAAATATTCCCACAAGGCGGACGATAAACTACTGAATATATATTTTTTTCATGTTGCAAAGTTAAGATTTCGTAGTCATTTGAAATTATAGTGAAATCAGTAATAACAGAGCATTTGAAGTGTTTTTTCACATACATAGCTATACCCCCTCCTACCTTATCACTACGATTTAAATTGAATATATTGTAACCCTCTAATCTATCCACCTCATCAGTATTTTTATACCACGTTTCTGTAAGCATGATCACATCAAATCGGAAACTGAAACTGTCCAAAAATATGTTTAGTTCATCAAATTTATTCCGAACTGATTGTACATTTAAGTGAAATAAAGAAAAAGGCACTTTTGTTTGCTCCGTAAAGATGAGCCCCACTTCTTTAGGTAACAAATAATCGTCGTCACTCATGGTATAAGACAAGATAACCAGCCTTTAAATGCGAAGGAAAAAAACTACTCAAATTTTTCCAAATCATCCCTCGACTTCACCACACGTACTTGGGCCCCCTCTTTCTCTCTTACAAAAACTTTTCCGTGTTTGTACCAAACATACTGGAATCTTTTCTCTTTCGCCCATTCCTTCACTTCCCAGAGTAGCGTCTTATCGTGCTGCGTCAGGCTTTCCGATATGTAGATTTTGCTCTGAGCATGCCTTAGTTTAGAGCGTTTATCAAGCCATTGGTCTCGGGTCGCCTGGTTGGCAAAGCGAACAATAATCCCAGGTATCTTATCGGGACGGGAGCCAAGTCTATGCGCTACAATGATCTGGTCTGCTGTCAAAGCAGGGACGTCCAATTTCCGTGCTACTTCGTTTATTCGAGCCATTAGATCTTCGTTTTCGGACTTAGGGATGCCATGTATTTCTAGGTTTTGTTTACGACTCCTGTACTCAAGGTCGTTCACCTTTTGGTTAAGCCTCTTAATTTCAACATCGGCTTCCGTCTTTTCCAGGTTGGCAACTCTTTTCTTTAAGTTCTTAAGTTCCTCATCATGTTCACACATGCGCTTTAACACCTGGTCATAGTTCGCAGACATGTGCTGGAGAGACTCTTCCATGGCATCAACCGTTTCTTTTAGGTTGAGAAGGGTGTCCAGCTTAGAATTCATTGAGATTAGCATTGTGGCTACGTCAATGTCTTTGTTTTGCTTTGAGCTCTGGCTTCCCCGTGATTTAGCAGTTTTGCAAGTCTGACAGCGCCATGTCTTTCGTGAGACAATACGCGAGTCTTCAGAAACACCAGAGCATGTTCCTATGTGGTAAGGGTAGTCACATTCAGCACAAGAAATCAAGGAATCTTTTTCATCTATCTCCTTGTTACATGCGATACATTTATCCTCCTTAGCCCCTGCCATATTTAGGTTTCAAAAATGTACAGTAACAAAAAAGTATCCTAGCAGCAGCAACAGCAGCAGCAGCAGCAGTTGGAAAAAGAAAAGAAAACGGTTATACAGAACAAAACTTCACCAACCTGCATTGGCGAAAGAACGTTGTTTAGTTGTCAGCAACGCATGCCGCCACTGCCGCTGCTGCTGTGTCGCTGAACAGAGAAGCGCTGGCTTTTATAACACCGAAGATGATGACGTAGGTCTGCAGGCCTCCAATCGTCGCTGGAGTCTCTGGGCACGTGCTGGTGCCAGCTGATTCCAGGAAGTCGCCCTGTCACGACTCCTCAGCGCAATGGCAACTGGCAGTCGATAGTACACGCCGATGAAAACGAGCTCGATGAAGCTCCCACTGCACGTTGATGCCCGGTGTGCTGCATTGGCGAAAGAACGTTGTTTAGTTGTCAGCAACGCATGCCGCCACTGCCGCTGCTGCTGTGTCGCTGAACAGAGAAGCGCTGGCTTTTATAACAC
>JAZHYW010025213.1:0-10302 GCA_037355805.1 Ixodes ricinus | reverse complement strand
GCAGGTTGGTGTGGTGATTTTTTCCACCGTACTTGCATATTATTACTGCTGTCGCTGCTGCTGAGTTTAATTGCTGTTTTTGATTGCGAAGTGCGATGACTAAACCCGCGGCGTCTACGACAGGGAGAGATGATCGTAGTGAGCTTCGGGAGCTCCGTACGGAAATGAGGGGGCTACAAGAGAGCATGAATTTTATAAACGCGGAATTTGAAGATATGAAGAAAAAACTTGAGGAGGCACTTGGCGAAAGGGAGGCTCTCAAGAAAGAAAACGAGGGCTTGCGCGAGAGGTGCAAAGAGAACGAGAGTCTTATTGAGCAACTTCAGATGAGGGTTGTTCAGTGTGAGCAGTACTCGCGCAGGTCTAACTTAGAAATAAGAGGGCTTGTGCAGAATGAAAATGAAAACGTCACTGAACTCGTAGGTAAGATAGGTGACGTGATTGGTGAACCCATTGCCGCCGCAGATGTTGAGGCTTGTCATCGCGTACCAACACGAGAGGAGGGCAAGAGCAACGTCATCGTGCAGTTTAGAAGCAGGCAGAAAAGAGACACCGTTCTTGCGAAGGCTCGTAAGAGTCGCATCAGGAACCGCGATGTCGGAATTGAGAATGAAGCACAAGTTTATCTGAATGAGCACTTATGTCCCGCGCTGAAACGGCTTCTTTCTCTTGCGATTGCCAAGAAACGTGAGTGCCAGTGGCGATTTTTGTGGACGCGGAACGGTAAAATCTTTGCACGCAAAACTGAGCTAAGTCCGGTAGTACACATCGTATCTGAAAGTGACTTGTGCAAAATTGTATAAGCGTAAACTTTGCTAGATCACTATATCTTTCCCCTAAAATTCTTTATCAAGAGTACGGATTACCATCTGATATTGCGATACGAAAGCAGTCAAATGACCTTCTTTCTTTTGTTCATGTCAACGCGCGATCTCTTGCGCCTAAGCAGGATCAAGTTTCTACTTTTCTTGACGAGTTCAATTTCCGATTTGACATTGTTATGTTTTCTGAAACATGGTATCACACAGATAGCGATATGTTAGTCTTGGATGAATACAATCATTATTTTATAAACCGAAGTGGAATGCGAGGCGGTGGCGTAGCGATGCATGTTAAACAGCAATTGTCATGCGAAGTGCTGGAAAAATTCACGCTTATCACAACAGATTATGAAGCACTTTGTTTGCTAAGTAACAGTGAAATGTTTGCGGTTGTGTATCGTCCCCCTCTGGTAATCGGAACGTTTTTCTTGATTTTATTGAAGAAATGTTAGATTTCGCATCAATTCATCGGTATCGCTTGCTAATTGGAGGCGATTTCAATATAAATATGCTTGATGATAACGCGCATGCCCGTGATTTTAATAACAGAATAAATTCGTGCGGTTACCAGAATGTCATCACGACCCCAACTCGTGTATCACTCACGGGTCAATCCATCCTTGACCTTTTCATTATAAATATAGACACACCTGTTCAAGTGGCAGGTACAATTTGCTATGATATTAGTGATCACTGTCCCATTTTTATAGCGTATTCTACTTCTACATCATGGGAAAAAACACGTCAATCTAAATTAACATATCGGTGCCTATCAAGCAGAAACCTGGATACCTTCCGTAGGTATATCGTAAATGCTGACTGGTCATCCGTTTATAGCAAAACCAACGGTAGTGACGCTTATGACGAGTTCTTATCAATATTTCTTCACCATTATAATGCCGCTTTTCCTCGCATAACCGAAAAGCAAAAAAATAAAATTAGAAAGCCTTGGATAGGACCTGAACATTTAAAAATGATCAACGAAAAAAACAAACTTTTTAAAGCGTTCTTGCATACGAGGGAACCGTGTAAACTCGCAGCTTTTAAGAAGCATAGAAACAAGCTAACCGCCGAGTTAAGGAAGGCAAAAACATCTTACTATAACAACCTTTTTTTTGAGGTGTCCAAAAAGCACCCTGAAAGAGTATGGAAGATAATAAATGAGGTTCTTAAACGACAAAACACGAAATGTAACACAACTGAATTAACAATAGGAAACAACAAACTTTCAGGGGTCACATTAGCCGAGCATTTCAATACGCACTTTGTGAATATGGTTAGACCGCTGAATAACATCACTGGTTCGAAACCCGGGTACCAATGTTGTGAAACCGCGTTCCTTGAACCTACGGATGAAATCGAGATTTGTCGCACATTTACGAGCTTAAAAACACCCACTCAACAGACATAGAGGACGTTCAGATAAGGCCTGTCAAATACGTAATTGATGCCATTGCTCCCTGTCTAAACTATATATTTAATCTAGTTCTAGAGTTTGGTTGCTTTCCAAGTAGAATGAAAAGGGCGAAAGTTTCGGTCATCTTTAAAGGAGGAGAGAAAAATAACTTTAACAATTATAGGCCAGTGTCCATTCTTCCGGTGTTCTCTAAAGGACTTGAGAGAATAATTTTTTCACGCATCAACAATTTTTTCTCTAAACACGACATACTAATAGACAGTCAACATGGCTTTCGACAGGGAAAATCAACTGAAACAGCACTTTTAACAATGAAGGAACTTATCATTAAGAATATTGAAGGAAATCGGCTTACCCTCGGAGTATTTATTGACTATAGTAAGGCATTTGATTACATAAATCACGAGATCTTGCTACAAAAGTTGCACGCATACGGTGTCCGCGGTGTTGCCCAATCGTTGTTTCAGTCTTATCTTTACGACCGGAAGCAGTGTGTAGCAATAGATAATAACATGTCATCTTCCAAATTAGTTACTACCGGTGTTCCACAAGGAAGTGTTCTAGGACCGTTCCTTTTCAATGTGTATATTAATGATGTTGTTCAGCAAGATAGTAACGCAGTCTACGTTATCTATGCGGATGACATGAGCCTGTTTATTTCCGGATGGGATACAAATGAAATAATTTTAAAAGCTGAAAGGGAACTTTCGAAACTGTGGCACTGGTCCAATGAGAATGGTCTAAAAATAAATACAAATAAATCTAAGGCTATTTTATTCAAAACTACACATAAGCAGACACAAATAATACACGATTTATCACTCGGTGACACTTCTATTGAAATAGTTAACAAACACAGGATCCTTGGAGTTACATTTTCTGCCAATATGACATGGACAGATCACATTGAAGCTTTAGCTAAGTCCTTATCATCGGCGACAGGAGCCTTGTCACGATGTCAACACATCCTTCCATATAATGCAAAACTTCATATTTATCATGCCCTATTCACTTCACACATAAATTACTGCACGCTCGTATGGGGCACGACCACAGCAGGAAACATACACACCCTCCTTGTTCTTCAAAAAAAGCGATTCGATATATCGCCAATGTGCCACGATTACACTCAACCGCATTATTGTACACTCATTATGGTATAATAAGCGTAAGAAATATTTATGAATTTCGTTTATTGCATTCTTTGTTCTTATCAAATGAAAGTTTCAGATCATTTTTAAAAAGGACATCTGACTTATCGAAGCAAATAAGTGACCCTCGCACCCGCAGCTGTGACAGGTGGTTAGTGCCGCGCCGGCGCACTGAATACTTCTCGCAGTCGCTGACATATAACTTACCTTTTATTTTAAACAAGTATCTAGAGCAAAATATTAACTTTGATACATTTACTAGTAAAAAAATGCGAGAATTTTTTGTAAACAATAGATGATAATGCATCAGTCTCTATCTTGTATATGGGAAAGTTTTGGTGTTCAAGCCTTCATTGTAATTTTTGCTAGAAAACAAGCCATCTGGGAAAATTTGATCTATGTCATTTATGATTCCATCAACGGTCGATAATATTTATATAGTGTTTGGCATGTGCCATATAGAATTGTATACATTCACACGGTGTTTATGTGTACTCATATTGTTACGCGTCATATTGTTTGTACTTTTTCACAAAATGTTGCTGTCTGTATGGGCCCCCAGGCACTCTCAAGCTGTCAACGACAGCTTTTTCACCCGGGGACCCCCAACACTGTGCTTGAAATAAAATTGAATTGAATTGAACTATGTTGTAATTTTTGTACGATCCCGACATCACTAAAACCCAAGAGAAGAGACCCTTGACTGGCAATCGGCGACAACGACGTCAGCACAGACCCCGAAGACAATGAGCGACTTCACGTCACAAGACGAGACGAGACAAATTAAAGCTTTACAGGGGGATAGTGGTTTCCTCCGATGTTTTCCTTTCTTAGTCTCCATTGCGGTATTGGCGGAAGTTTCTCGGACAGCTTCTCGGGCGTTTTTACTTTTGAATGTTTCCCTCTATCCCCTCTTTCGGTTCAACAGGTGACCAATTCATCATCACATGTGTTCGACTCGTTTCACAGTCCGTGTTTCTATAGGGTCGGGATTGTTAGCATCTCGTACCAGCGGTTCATTGCCCTACACAAGATCGTACAGTGGATCACTTATGCACTTGGCGATTGGCTTCCCTGTGAAATATGGAGTCCTGACCAACATTTCCGCCTCAGGAAGGTACCTGACTGTCCGGTCCAGTAGAAGCACCGTACTTGACGTTCCTAGAAATGCTTTCCTGGGCACCAACTCTTGGCGAACTTTGACAATGTTGCATGCCGTGTCTTTGAGGACTGTATTTTACGGCCGGCCATCGATCCCTCCAGGACTAGCAAGTTCTCTACTAGAAATGTCGGAGGACTACCGTCTACTGTGTTGACGACGGGAACCTTGTCCCCCTTCATCGAAGTGACGAAGCCATGAACACGCTTGGTCGCCTCTTCTTCCTGCGGGCTCGTGCACCAGCAATGACTGCTGGGGTCTGTCATTCAGCTAAAGTGTACTAGAAAGTACGAGTTGGACGAGCTACAGGCTCCGCTCATGCTTTCAGTTGCATCTGAAAATGTGGAAAGCGATCAGGTGAAACCAAGCCACTTCGGTCGCAGCGCCACCTTCGCTGCGTGCGATCAAGCAACGAAACAGGGCAAGGTCATATGAACAATATAGCCCCTCAGGGGCTATATTGTATTTTTACGATTTTGACGTCAGAGGTAACGTCAAAGCACCGCGACACGACGGCGTGACGTTACGACGACGCCACGACGTCATCGTCAACTACGACGTTACGCGACGCCAAGATGCTGTCGTTAGGCCGTTGTGACATTCCGTCGCGTCTAGGGCGACGCCATTTCGTGACATCAAGTCGCCATTGTAACGCAGTCGTGACATCGCTTTGAGGACAACACCGTTACGCGACATCAAGTCGCCGTTGTGACGCGGTCGTGACATTGCGTCGCGTTGAGGATGACGCCATTATGTGACGTCAAGCCGCCGTTGCAACGTGGTCATGACGTCGCGCGCCGCGTCGAGGACGACATGGACGTGGTCGTGGATATCGGCGCCCCACGCAACGTCAAACATCGCTATGACGTCACGTTAACGTCGTCCTGACGTCATCGTTAACGTCAACGTCACAACGAAGCCTTGACGGCGTGTAACGTCGTTGCCTTCGCCAGCATCAACGTCCACGTGCAGTCACGACGAAGTCTTGACGTTGTGTAACGTCGTCGACGATGACGTCAACGTCGACGTCCTGAAGTTGTCGGGACGTCTTCGTGACGTCGAGTTGCATCATGTCGACACCGACGTTGACGAACTGACACCAAGCGTCCTTATGACGTCGCATTGACAAGGACGCCGTTATCTTGACGTTGTCGTCGTCGTCATCAACGTCAACGTTGACATCGTCGTCGTTGTCAACGCATTATGATGTAAGAACGCAGTTTTGATGTCGTGTAACGCACGATGTCTACGTCGATGACGACGTTAACGTCAAAGCGTCGTCCTGATGTCGCACGGCGTTGTGACGACAAGTGAGGTCGCGGTGACTTTATGTACGTGACGACTGACGTCTAGGTTGTATAAAAATATAGTCCGGCGTTCTATTGTTTCTATGAGCTTGACCAGTGTGCTGGTCGAGCTTGGGTTTAGAACGAAACGCTTTTTTAATAAGAAACGGCTAATCCAAAGAGGGCGCTACGAGCGACGTTGCTTGGATTTACCAGTTCTTTCCACATGCGGAGGTACCTAAATAGCACTCAGGTGGCTCCACTCGTCTTTTCTAGTACACTCTAACTCGGCTTTGACCTACAGTTTTCGGCTCGGTCCCCAGTCCTACCACGGTTCCAATGAGTGAGCGCTTTGAACGCTTGCGGACGACCGCGGCAGTTTTCTGCCTTATGTCCGATCCTATTGCAAAGAAAGCAACGCAACGCATTTCGGATTCCCGTACTTGTCACATTGCCTCGCATCGGCGCTCTAGGCCTTTGAGACGGCTCGTCTACTTTTCGCTTACCTGCGCCCCCCTGGGTTTGAGCCTCCAGAAACAAGTCCGTTTTGAACGCCACCTTCTCCAGGCTTTGACATTCTCGTTCCTTTAGAAATACCGCCAACTTCTGAGAGCAAATAAGAAGAAACGGCTCGACTAAAACTCCATCACTGAGCGCTTTGAATGTGTGCTGTACCCCTACCATTTCAATCTATATATTGAAATATCCGCCTAGACGGGCAGCAAACTGCCTTCTGGTCTCTTCCGCTTCTGGTTTTTTCTTCTCTAAATCACTCCCTGTACCCTTCTTTGGTGTAGCGAAAAATCTGACGAGTACAAGTTCCACTCGCGCTTTATCGCATGCGTGCCCCCGACAATCGCCCCACTACCATCAACGCTTCTCCGGTGAGGCACAAACTTAGGGTCGTTGCCCATTTTTCCTGTGGCCACCCCATTCCTGTTGCGGTACGTTCAAACCATAACAAAAACTCACCAATATCATCTCGTCCTTCTTACAACTGAGGTATCAACTTATGTGGGTTGCTGTGCTCTATCGCTCTGGTTGCTGTAGCCATAGTCACAGCTTCTGCTTCGTCAGTATCGCGAGCAATCCCTTGAAGAGACACCGCTCCGGCCTGTATTGCCAACGTCAGCTGCAGAACTTCGCGTTCTTTCCTCAGTCGGGCACATTCCTCTTCCGGTCTTGTCTCGCCAGCACTCTTTCCTCTCGTGATCTGGCCTTTTCTACTTCCATGCAGCTCTTCAACTCCTCTTCCTGGCAACCTAACTTGTTTTGTGCCGTGACTAATAGTTCGTTTTCCATATCGCTTTGCTCGGCTCCATTGATCCTTGCGCAACCCAATGGGCGTGATTAAATTAGTGTGATGGAAAAGGGAATCATGGCACGGTTCGCCATATTTGTCACGTTCGTGCAGAACAACGGGCAAATTCAGTGGAGGCAAGGCAAAGGAGCATAAAAAAAAGAAAATACTTCTATTCGCAAAAAAAAAAGAAAGGAAGCAGACAAAACAATAGTGTAAGATCACTCGATTAAGGTTAGAAGATCTAGTCGGATACGTCAGTCAAGTCTCCCAAAACCTGTCCAGCTAAGCTGCTCCTCACGACCTCGGCTTGGGCCACGGGCTTTGGCGAGACATTTGTGTTCCTTCTGGATCCTTGACCGAAGATACCTGGAGGTTCGTAGCCTTCCCAGGATGGAGCGTCAGCGGCCGCGGGTAGTCTAGCTGCAAAGCGTAGCCGAAGATGTCTGCAGGTCTGGAGTCTTCCCGGGCGGGAGCTTCGCCTGCCACGGGTTGTCTTGCTTCAGAGCGTAGCCGAACATGCGCCGACCCTTCTCGTCCGGCAAAAATCGGCGGCGCGCACCCGCAACCTCGAATTTCTCTCTCCCTCTTTTATTTTACTCCGACAGTCTAATTTTTCTTTCTCTTCCTCTACCCGGAGAGCCACAACAATGATAGGTGCTTATTTTATAATATTATAATTTATTTTTTATTTTTATTTTTCATTACAATTTCTTTGTCTTCTTTTTTGTATTTTATTTAAAATGTTAACCCAATTTTTAATCTATTAGACACGTAATGGCTGAGAGACTGATGATGAAGACTACATCAATGGTTGAAAAAAATGAAGATAGTAAAGAATGGTTGATAGTCAGCTATCTGTTTGTCCTGTCTGCGTGTGTATTTTTATTAAAGCTGTTTTCCCACCTTCTGTGAGAAGTGATAACCTGTAATTTTGCTGCCGCACCCACAACGGGTATTATGTATTGCTTCAGAGTGTGTTGATGTTTGTTATATGCTCTTCCTTTCGGGGGAATATTGAAATCACTCCGTGACCAGCAATTGCCGAAACCCTACAATGGCTTTCAGAGAGTCAACAAAACAACGTCGAAGCAACTAATATTAAAACAGGTTGAATAAGAAATCTGGGTGATCGAAGAAACCGTCGAATTCTTTAAGAACTGCGGGGATGAGTGTTTAAGAACGTCGCAAGGAAAGACCGTCTTCAAGCTAGCCAAGGCCCGCAATATGAAACTGGTGGATATTAATGTTAAAGATAGCATCCTGAAAAATTTCCATAAACTGAAAGTTACTATAAATATAACATCTGAAGACATCTCCATTTATATCAGACAAAAAAAATCTTTTTTTTGCACACCGCTAAAAAGGTCTTGAAAAAATTCATTCAGTGTGATAGTCAGAAGACGCTCTTTACAGCGGCAGCTGTTAGGCGTCAGTAACATAGCGGGCTCCCCCCCTCCCCCCCCCTGTCCCGGGGCACGCGCCGTCGGTGCCATGCCGAAATCGGGACAGTGAAAGAGAAGGAGAGAGAGAAAGAACGGTGTTGAAAAGAAAGGAAGCCGAGACGGTGCGGGGATGGTGGAGAGTTCGAACCAGCGGCGACGGAGCTGCCGGCGGTGGCTTAATGGATGGATAGATGCATGCTGGTGGATGTGCCCTCTATAGTATGTGGTAGCTTGCGCCACCTAGCCTATAAACCTTTCTGCATTTTCCTTTCAAATTTCGTGTCCAACTGTTGTACCCTGTTAGACTGTATAACCGGTATAACCCAATATTTTGTGCGCAACTACTCATTTCCTATACTCTGTTTCACCTTATGATGTACCACAGAAAAGACTACAAGCGCGAGCTGCTTGCTCTGGGGCAGATCTCGGCGGCACAAGGTCTCGTGCATTAAAGGGCAACTCCGCTCAATTCCGAAAAATTTAGGCTTACATGTGATTCCATTTCACAAAGCACTACTAAACAGCTCTACGTCTTCGGATTCGCGAAATGTGGAATATTATTTGTGTAATCTCAATTTAAACATCTGCTGATACCGAAACCGAAACTTCGGTTGCGTCAGGCAACATTGATCTCGTGTCATCAAAGTCATGGCCACGTCACGTCGAGCCACGTGGTCGTGTGACGTTCGTGGGGGCGAGGTACAGGACACGCGACGCGGGCAGGTCGCTTCGCATGGCGTGGACGGTGATGGCCCTGGGGAGAGGAGGAAGGGAGAACACGAAAGAGGAGAGGGGGAGCGGAGAAACCGGACATGCGATAAACGCGCAGGGCAGCGCAAACTAGCGCATCCGCGTTACGGTGATCATGTGGATGCCGTAGAGCCAACACCGGGAGGAGAAACTCATGACGTCATCGTTCAATTTCGCTCTGAGAAGTAAAAACAAACAAAACGTGAGAATGACGTAGTCATGCCTCTGACATAGTGGTTCAACGTTTGCCGCTCCAACACCGTCGCATTGACTGCGCTGACGATTACGCCTCACGTCGCACGCCAGAGTTGGCAGATTTCGGCGACTTGGCTCATTTGAAAGTTTGCTGGCCAGTTTAATAAATATATAGACGGAATTAGATCGTAATATTTGACATGGGGTCTTCCTATATTATATTGAAGAGGGCTGCATAGTTTTCTAAATATCAAAAATGAAGCGGAGTTGCCCTTTAAGGGCTGCTACCAACGCTATGAGCTCGCGCTTCTAGCCTTCGCTGCGGTACAACATAAGGTGAAACGGAGTATAGATCTCTGTCAGCAATCTTGCACCACCCTCCCCCCTTTGTGAATACTTTGTGTCAGCGCCGATCACCAAATGAAGCGGACGATGGGCGCCGCCACAACTCGTTCATTTCTTGGGCTTTATTTGTCTCTACTCTTCAAAACAAAAACGACAAGACCCACTGCAAGCACGTTTCACATCAATCACTCGTTATGCCAGATTTCTTTCCCGATGATCAACACCGTATTTTCTTCCTTTGGCTGTTCTTTCTTGAAATCATACTAATGTCTATTCTAAAGTGTTGTATTTGTAAAGTGCTGATTGTTGGGCGAGTTGGTTAGGTACGTGAGAAAACATGATTGCGCTTAAAGACAGGTATTTGTAGCCCAGTGATGGGCTACACGTCGTTTGTAGCCCAGTGATGGGCTACACAGCATTAGCGGCAGTGGCG
>JAZHYW010025212.1:0-87256 GCA_037355805.1 Ixodes ricinus | reverse complement strand
ACAGGGAGGAACTGGACCTCCTCCTTTCATCCAAGCTTCTGTTCCTCCCTTCTCTGGGCAACTTGACCACAACAAGGAGGAACAGTCGCTGTTGCTACCTTTCTCCTCCTTTTTTCTTAGAGTGCATGTTCTTCCCAGAAGGGGCGCGCGGCACGTGTCTCGAGCATTTCCACAACAATGAATGGCGCCACTTTTCCCAGGATAGAGGGGCTTTAGGGGAACCTGGACGTCAGCGCATAGCTTTTGCAGCGGCGAGGGTCCGAAACACACTTGTTCGCTCGGGAGAAGTGTGTTTCGGCGTTTCGCCGCAGCGGAGCGCCAGTCACGTGGTTCTCGCCTCATTCGTTGTCTGCCGCTCCACCTTTTTGCATTTCGGCGGCCGCTTCTCGTGGCGATCTGCCAGGCTTTGCCAGTCTATAGAAGGCTATGTTGAAGGTCGCCTGTTCACTCGCACACTGCACCTGCTCGCACACACGGGGAAGGAGTCGGGGCGCCATGCGTGCAATAGACCCTTCTCGAAATTCGGTCTGGCCACTTCAATAACTATCAGACGCGTCGTACTAGCACAGCGAGCTAGAATATGGGAGTTCTGAAAAAAGCTTCGGCGGCTCCCCATCGGCCGTGTTACGGAGGCTATAGATTTGCTTCACCTGAAGATAGACCGGAAAGGATGGTTTACGAACCGTCAGGGTCAATTCAAAGCTCGGAGGGTGTCACGTGCTTTTCCGGTTGGGCGGAGCAACGAGGGGAGCGCGAAGTCACGTGACGAGCTACAAACTATGGATTGGTTCGTGTAGCTCGTAGTGTCGATCGCGGTACATCGCAATGTGAAACGTAGTATAGAAGGGGAGGTGTAGGAATTAGCGCGAGAGAGAAGGAGTAGCCGGTCAGGATGCGGCGTCAGCGCTGCTGTCGCTAGATGCGTCGTCTGCTCGCCTCCTCTGCGATCCGGGTGCTTTCTTGCTGCGCGACAAAGTGTCGCGTCCAAAATGCTCGCCTTAAAATACTTCTGAAAGGTAAACTTTATTGGTTTTGGACTTGTTGTTCACGTAATACAAGAGTAAACCTGCCGACGCTCCAGTTTTCGTCGTCGTCGTCCGGAACGGCAAAGAGGAATGCTTTCTGCTCTTTTCTTTCTCGCAGAAACGTACCCCGTGGTGCCTCCGGGAACAAAGCAGTGTGTTTTCCGTTTTGCCATCGCGAGCCCTGACGCATGGGGCAATCTCTTCAGGAAGAGCACCACAAGCGAGCACTTCTAGCAACGCCAACGAGCCTTTCCTGGCGCGGCATCTGCAAGGGACCTTTCCTGGAGAAGCATTCTATGCACGCGCGAGCGCCCGATGCCAAGCAGCGGAAGTCGGCGACGAGGAAATCGGAAGGAAACTGCTGTGACATTGCCTGTTCAGGCGCTGCGTGGAGCGTGGCTCCCCACACGTTCGACGCGTGAGAACGCACGTGCTGACATAGACTTCTGATTTTGCTAGTGAGCGTCGTACGTCACAAATGCATCCCAAACAGAAGACTTGAGCCCAAATGACGCTTTACCCAAGGAGAATGCAGGGTGGTGTTCCACGCGCCGTGCGTGCTGGCCTCAGCAATAGTAAATTTTCTAAAGCAAAAACCTATAACAAATTGTATCTTGCATGCGCGTTCGACAACGCTTTATCTTGGTTATTTACTTCGAATACTTTATACGGGGAAGGCGTGCGCGTGTGGCGCGTGGAACACCAATCCCTGCATTTTCCTTGATGCTTGGGTAATATAGCAAATGGTCTATTGCAGCATACTATATATAATTGTGTCACACACAAAAAAAGAAAGTGACCGGAAAGAAAAACCCGACGTTTGGGTGGATGCCACGGATACCCCTTTAAAGTCAGGTTGGTCGCGCGACCAGTCATCAACTCCGTAGAGAAAAAGAACCTAGGATTTGCGGCTGTACTTCTAATCGCCGTAGTCGTCAGCTGTCCAACCTATGCTTCACCGAAATCACCAGTTCTTCACTCCTTCACCGCCTCTTCCTATAGAGTACGGTCAGTCCCCCTCCCGCGGCCGTGCCCATGGTCACCCAAATTTTGAGATTCCCCCAGATTGAACGAAAGTTTTCTATTTCGTGATCGGCCGTCCCTCAATGGGGTGGGGCACCACCGTCCCCCGTCTCCCGTTGGCGCCGGAGACGTAGACCATCGTCGTTTGGCTCATTTCGGCTTAGGCGACCCGATTTTGGTCCGAAACCGGTCCGAAAACCCCCTCCCCGGCGGGAACGCCGCCCGGCTCTATCGCCGGGACGAGGTAAAAACGGCTGTGTGAATGAGGCCTTATGCTTCTGATTGCCTCCTGCTACACCCACGCGCCGCCGTCGCCATCGTTGCTCGCTAGGTTACCTTGTTTTTCGTGGGTTCTTCCTTGGTTCTCCCTACGAAGCTGATCACGAAATATGAAAGTCCCTAGTTGCGTTCCTTCGAAATGCTCGCGTGGCTCGCGTGCCGTCGTGAACGCGCCAAAGCTCAGAGAGCGAAGAAACTGGTAGCGTAGCTCGCATTATCGATTGGTAGCGCAAGTTACTTCTACGATTTTTAGTTCGTGTAGCCACCGCCTGGTGCCGTCGGTATGTGGAAAAGGTCCATTGACAGCTGATAATAATGATGATTTGTGGCTCTTCCCTTTAGATGGAACGGTGCCCTAGTGCTAGGGACCTAGCCTGTGGAGTTTTCTTATACCCTGTGCTGCACAGTAGTCACAGATTCTCTAATCGCCCCTTGGTGGTTTCCGCCACTCCCCTCCGCCCTGCGTTGGTCGTCGGTGTATAGACGCTTTCAGGCAGCTGTGCATGGGCGGCGCCATAACCGACCTTCAGTTTTTGTTTCCTCTTATTATGTTCGCTTCACTTCATCATTGCCACAGCAGGACAGGTTATGTCCACTCTATAGGTGGTACTGTGTCCTTCTTCCCAGCATAGGCCATTGTGGAGGCTCGTCGCGCCCGCTTCAGTGGCTCGGCATCTCGGTAAGACAAAAGAACGTCGGCAGTGGTGCTCAATCTGGCGCGTGGTTAAAGCGTCTATATGGTGAAACAGAGTATAGATTCGAGGCGACTGGCGGTGAACGTTACTTCTGAGGATATATTTTAGAACTACTAGAAAAGGCATAATTATAGGGCTGTTCAAATACCTGCATGCTGAATCTCACCGAGGTAATGCCATGGCACAAAAATAGCATGGCACGGGCATCTTTTTGTTTATTCATTTGATTACCATTATAGCAATCTTATGCTAAGCGATTTACTATGGATTTAGAGAGCTTTATGTGAACACAAAAAGGACGTTGTAAAAACTATTGCTAAGATTCCAGAATGTGTACTAAAACGTAAATGTTGGTAATAATTGTACTTCTACATTATGTATATATCCCACTTGTATACCCAGTATCCACACTTGTGCAATAGTTGCTTCCAAAGCCTGTATTTCTTCCTTGAAGTTTTATGCATATAAGCTTTTGGCTTGTCGTACTTGTCGGTGGGCATTTTTTTATAGTTCACGAGCAGAATTCCCAAAAATGTATCGCAGGTGGTGTATGCTGAGCTGACTGCGTGCCGTTACTTTGATCGACAGCCTCAGGTCACAGTAGCTGTAGTGGCTCTCAAAGCCTTGGTTTAACCATGCCTTTAAGTGTTTCGAGCACATGGGTCAGTGGAAAGCATGCCACACGCTTATCTAAAAATGCCAGTATAACTTTGAGCACCGCGACAAATTTGGGGTTTGAGAAATGCAAACTTCAGAAAATGTGGCTTCAAAGTCTTTCTTTTTTTTTTGTCGTAGATAACCTTGAGCGCAACCTAGCAAAACTCAAAAGGTGCTAACTTGCCTCTTTGAAATCTTCGCAAGGATTAAAGAAAGAATAAAAACACTTAGGGACAAGGTCAGATAGTACAGTTCTTTCTTAACTGTGCTGCGCTGTCTGCCCTTGTCACGAACTGTTTTTATTCTTTCTTTGATTCTTGTATTTTCACCAAACCACTTTTTTGTCATTATTTTTCCCTCATGCCTAAGTAGAGACGGCCGCCCTCGTACACGAACCGTTCGGTTCATCTTGATCAGCCTGTTCATTCACTTAGGCAACCCGCGCATTTGTCTTTCACTACCTTCATTTCGGCTCGGATACCGACTGCTTTAAAACTGGTTGTCTTCGGGCTTTTTGGTTGCCGGCAAAGGGTTCTCCGAAAACCCATCGAACTGTGCAGGCGCGACTTCAAAAACCAGCTTTTTCTATGCGACATCCCGGCACATAATCAACCGGGTTATTGTGACTGCTTCACTCAACCGTGAATGGGGACTTGTCGTTGACAACACGGTTACTTTGGGTGACATAAAATTTTGTGCATATAAAACCCTCTTTCGGTCAAGATAAGTCTATGCTAGTGAAATGTAGTCCCCCATCGGCACTACCTCATGAACAGATTAGAAACCATAACACACAAAGCTGTCCGCTACATTCATCGTTACATTGTAAACCTAACTCCCTTGATTCACGCCGCAAACTATCTCGCCTCACTCTTTTTTAAAAGTTTTATTACAATATGCCATCGTTCGTGCTCACCCGCTGCAAGCCTGACGTACGCATGTGTTTGCGTCAAGATCACTCCTTAAAAATTGCAAATATATTTGGTCGCACCAATAGATTCAAATACTCTACTCTTGCGTTATCCATTAAAAACTAGAACTGCTTCCATAACGATATAGCCACTGAAACTCACGAAATCATATTTCGCGAAAAGTGCTGGGCTGCGATGTTGTGATGCATATCGTTTTAAACCCTGCGTGTGTTCACGTTTCCTAGTAATTTCAGTTATCACTACATTTTTTTTGTTCAAATAATGGGTGTTATAATTCGGTATAGCCTGTTCTAAATTTGTTGTTCAAGCTTGTTATTTTTGTTGCCAATGTATTCAGTGCTTTTGGTTTTGATTCCCCCTCCCCTCCCTGTAATACGTTCGAACGAACGTCTTTGGGGGTAACAAACTTGGACTTGAACTTGAAGCCTCTGCGGCTGCACGAGCGCGCGTACAACGAGTGCTGTGGTCAAGGCACTCAAGGCTAGCCGCTCGCGCTTGCACAGCATTCGAAGTTACTCCATTCTAACGTGAGACGAAGTAGACTTGCAAGAAGAAAAACACATCAGGGAGCTTTAAGAATACTAGTGTGCCAACACCCCCACACAAAATGATGATCGTACTTTCTCATGTGACGATAGAAGCCGTTTCAAAGAGAAGAGTAAGAATCTAGTCTGGCTGTTCCCAGAGATTCAGGGTTTAATCCCCGCCCCTGCTCAGTTCGATCTGGATGAACATCGTACCGGCGTGCGGTCGTGTATTACTACTGCGTAATGAAAATTCAATACCACAGGCTAGACCGTACTGCAGTGGCTAAATTCTTCACTTAGAGCGCAAACCAGTGTCGCCATACCTAAAAGGCAGACCGAGCTTACATTATTGAAACACGAACCTAGAAATTTGTTTCCTGTTCTTAAGATAAAATATGTTGTATGGGTCTTTTTCTTTGAGAAAATCTACATGAACGAGCGCCATGAAAGAGCGACACGTTAAAAAGTAAAAAAAGAAAAAAAGAAATACGGCTTAACAACGCTCGAACCTGGGTCGGTGGGTGCGGTGGCTGTCGGACTCTACAGCCACTGTGCTGCGTAGCACATTCAATCTGGCAACATTGCACTCCCGGCATAAAGTGACAGCGAGAGCGGTGTGGCTACATACCATGTGGTGGTTTGTGCGGGCCACATTGTGTGGTCCCTGGTCTTTGTCAGCGTGATCAATGCTGTGTAAGTTTTACTTTTTTATTTCAATGCTCACTTCAAACATAATAACAATGGACAAGCCGACGACGTATCCTGTAGTCGATCAGCGGGTGGTCAGGCCACAGGTGCCCACCTCCAATGAAACTGTAAGGAAATCAGCCGGACGCGGGAAGAAACGACCAGGAAACTGCAACCCAACCTGTGCCCAGCATCACTTGGCGACTGGACAGTGGACACACTCGAGGGGCTTATCGATGCACCTCAAAGCTGCTTGATTTCGTCGCGACCGACCAATCACAGGACTCTATATCATCCTTCATGTTCTTAACATAACTTTTGCGAAAATCTCCCGAAAGCTGCGTGCAAATTCCTGTATTCATCCTTGCCTCTGCCACATCTGCCACGTGACACTGACAAGAGGAAGAGGGTACCGTTGGTGTTCCCCGCCATGACCCGCTCGCCGTCGCCTCCAAGGGTGCCTCTGTCGTCTGCTAGAACCGGTTGTATCTAGCGTTCCCGGCACTTCTTTGGGCGTCATGAACGGTGCTGCATGTTTTGGAAAAGGTTCACCTCCCCACTCCACACCATATCTCTATCCTCTTTCCTTCGATGTCGGTGGACAAGTGATTACAAACTTTGTATTGTTTCATTTATTTTACCAAGTGGATCTACGTGTTTCTAACAATATTAATGAGTGACAAACCGGTTCGACAGATCAATTTTGAGGAGAAAACAATATACCTTTCCAAAACCACATCAAGCAACATTATCGGTCGCCATTTCTGGTTAGGTGGCGCAAGTTACCGCATGGTATGAAGGGTACACCCGTTAACATTTGTCGATCTTTGGGCACGAAACGACCCAAGGATCCGAGTCCTCGCCGAACGATGACGAAGCACACGCTCTCAATCCCATCTGGGCCAAGTTCTAGATGTGTCCCAAATGGGCACATCTAGAACGCGAGCATCACAAAATGTTCACAAACTTCCTGCAGGAAACTTCGCGAGAAAAACTATCACTGGCACACAAACACGAAAAGAGAAGTGGGCGGTCGTATGTTCTCACTAATCACAGCCTTGCCAGAAGCCCACAGGCATCCAAGAAGCTGAACACAGTCTTTCGGAGACGTGTGCACGTGGATGGTGGACCCTTGGGGAATAGCATATCCACGAGGGTGGGTGAAACACCGAGGTTCTTCAGTGAAGCTAGAAGGACAGTTCTTTCTGTATTGTAGTGTCCACACTCAAAAAATATATGCGTCAGCGTTTCTGGCTGATCGCAGTGCTCGCAGAAGGGGCTGGTTGTTTTTTTGATGCGGTGCAGGTTCACTTGCGTGTACGCGCAGTCTGCTCTTAGGCGGTGGAGAAGGGAAGCGAACTTCCGTGTTAGGCCACGCGTACAAGCTGGAGGAGGAGGATCATCAGACGCCACACTGGAAACGGGATGCTTGTGTTGTATCCAAATCTTAATAGCCAATCTCGGGTCAGAGTGGCTGGGAGATTCAACGTCGCAGTGGGCAGTTTTAGAGCGGTTGAGGCCAGGTGGTCAGCCATCTCATTTCCGGGTAAGCCAATGTGCGAAGGTATCCACTGTACTCGCAGGTTAGAGCCATGGGAGACAAGTAGATGACCCAGACTAATTATTTCACGAACCAAATCAGGATTGGCGCCTTTGCTGCTGAGGATACTATGCACCGCACACCGAGAGTCTGTTGCCAAAAGCCAGTTATTTGGTGGTTTCGTCGTGATGTGAAGAAGAGCTGCGTGGATTCCACTCAGCTCAGCTGTAGTCGACGACACGGCATGCTCAAACCGTCCTGACCATGAGCAGGATTCTGATGGGATGTGGTAAGCTGCAGACGCGACATCATGATTGAAGTCGACAGAGCCATCAGTATAAATGGCCGTAAACGAGGAATGTCGAGACGTCATCACCTCCTCAGTCAGGGCTCGACTAACCACACAGGGGTGTCGTGATTTTCCGTGGAAACCCGGGATGTCCTCGTAGATGGTGAACGGGTGCTTGCTCCACGGGGAGTCAACTAGAGGAGAATGGACGGAGGGTATGAAGCCGAGAGCCTCAACTAGAGAAGTGCAATGACCGCCATATTGTGAAAGATGACGCTGTTGCATGTCAGTGAACAGCGAGACACCACTGGTAGACTCAGCAAGCAGAACCAGATGTTTAAGAGCATGGTTCGCAGCGTGTAAAGCTACCGGCATCTCTCGGCCCTCAATCCACGTTGCATCGATTCGAGAGTACGAGGAAAGCCTAAAGCCATTCTTCGACCAGAATCAATAGCAGCAATGGCAGCAAGCACGGTAAGCGCGGTGTTCGCTCCGTCCCGCGACATGGCGTATTTGATTTTGGTGCATATCTGTCTCCGAGACATGTTTCTTTCCGCGGAATTTGTCTCCACGGTCATTTCTAGGTGTGTCCCCAAGCGTTCCGGTGCTTCGGTAGCCGGCAATGCTGCGGTCGTCGCCGGCGGTGATGCGTGTTTTCGAGGTCGGCTACACGGTTATGCGTGTATGACCGAACCAAACACGTTTTACAACCTCGCATGATTTTTGAACGAATTATCCGTTACTCAACGTGTAAATTTATGGTAATTTGTGTAAATAGCGTGTTTTTCACTCCAAATATTCGCCAAGTACACGGGACTTGCTAACAGTGTGTAGCTTTTCCTGCGGTACACGATAAGATGAAACAGAGTATACTGGTCTAGTGACCGGTCATACAAAAAATCGTGTTTTCTTTTCGGCTATCTTCCCCTCCCCGATGTTTTCTATTTTCTTTATGCTGCTGAATGTTTTGCTCGTATTCCTTTGGTTACTGTATTATGCTGATATTTCTAAAAAAGTAACGAGTAATTAAAGTAATCCGTTACCGATATTTTGTGACGAAATTACATTACAAATTACTTCCGAAAAAAGTAACGTGACAATTCAAAATTACTTCAAAAAGTCACGGATTACAAGTAATCCGTTACTTGTAACGGAGTTACCTCCCAAGTCTGGATAGAACACGTACTCCAACACGACGAACATGATCTTGGTGCGCTCTTGACGTCGTTTTCTTGGTCCCATCGTCGCGCTCGTTGTTAGATGCTCCAAGACGTGCTGGCTGCGATGGTAATGCAAAGTAGAGTGGCTCTGGCTGGACCCAATGGTGATGTCATTTGGGGAGGATTGGCGCGAGCTTTATCTTCTAGGTCGTATCGGATAGACAGAGGCGGGAGTCTGGAGCGAGACATATCTGTTTTGCGATGCGAGGCAATCCTGTTCTGGTGGAAGTGGTCACTGCTGATGCTGACGAGGCCAGGTCCTGTCCTCATTCCGTCAAGCGCCACAGGTGAACAGTGCCGTATTTGGCGTGAAGGCGAACTCGGACTTAGCGAATCGATGAGACGCAGCTTCATACCTTCCTGCTGTAGCGAAACGCATGAAAAAGAAAAAAGAAAAGACAAAGGAGTCAATAAACTACTTCGCTGTTGTTCTCGCTGATGTAATGAAAGTGGGCTGGAACTCTGGCACGCGATAGAAAAAATACCATCCATACATGGGGAAGCTTTCTTTGCAATGAAGCCAAAGCTGTAACATAACTTGTCTATGTTCATGAGTTGAACTGGACATGAACTGGACATGCCGCTGGATTGCGCCATGTCCAGTGCAGTTGGTGATATTCCCACAAGATGGCGCGAGGAGTGCGACTAATCGCCTGTTACGCTATGTCGAGTTCAGATTATAGTCGGTGATGCTTCTACAAGGTGGCGCTCGAGGGGCGCTGCGCCACATCCAGATCCTATGTTAACGATGTCGTGACACTTGGCTAGCAATGGCATTGCTGAGTCACTCACTGGGCGGCGATACAGGGAAGTTAGAGCTGAGGATTGTTGAGTCATCTAAAAAAAGGATATTGCAGGGAAAATGCATTGTCAGGGGGACGGCACAGAGATGTCACCCGACGCCCTGGGATTTGTGGCGAGAAATGCACTGTCGCGTGGTTTAAATCGTTCCCGAATCCCTTAGGTGGCGTGAACTTTTAGCATTTATCTTTAATCAA
This sequence comes from Ixodes ricinus, assembly GCA_037355805.1. Lineage (NCBI taxonomy): Eukaryota > Metazoa > Arthropoda > Arachnida > Ixodida > Ixodidae > Ixodes > Ixodes ricinus. Next base: position 77,384 of record JAZHYW010025212.1, on the reverse strand, counting down.
GCGACATCTCTCGATAATTTTAGCGCCAGCTTGGAAGATGACGTCATCTCTCTCTGATTTTAGCGACATCTCTGCTGAACGGAACTGTGTGGAAAGTAATGGAACGGAGTCTGGTAGCATCCATGCGATAAGAGACAAGACAAATATGGCCTTTCATTTTTTTTTCGTTTGCCCTACGCTACATAGAAACCATGGGAAACACTTTACACGAAAATCTACAACACAAGAAATTGCAAGACACACCGGAGGCAAAAAGGTGGGGAAATGACATCTTGCGAGCAACGCGATACCGTCCAAAATATTTACAAGGCGCGTGATGAGGAGAGAGATCACTCGATTCCGAAAGCCCTTATAGCCAAGGAAACGTCGTAACTCCGTCGCTGCGAATGTATCGCTTGTGTCTCGGCTTTTGTTCTCGTTAAGTGTTCGAGCAATCAAGTGCTGAGTCACTCTACAAAGTTTTCGTCTCTAGAGCGTGCTGGTATAGCTCGTAGGTCAACTTGCGAGACTCACATTTTTTTACCCTTGGCTCTTACGCAACATCTGTTGCTGCTTGTTTTGAAGCTGTATAGCTTTGGTTTTAAGCTAACAAAAATCCATTAAGTGGGTAGGCAGATATTTATTTTTTAACACGCCGAGTTTCATTTTGTTTTCGGTTGAAAAGAGTTTGTGACTCTCTGGATATCCAGATGTATCCAAGCATGCGTCTCGGAGTTGGGGCAGTGTGTCGTCTACATCTGATCTGTGAAGGTGTAGGAAGAAGGAATCCGTGTCGCAGAAGAGAGCCCTCGCTGAGGGGATCGCACGACGAAGTTGATTATAGAAGAAGTTGTATACTACTGTTTTTGAAATCTAAAAAAATTGAGAACCTTGCGTAGTGTGGTTGCTTGAGTTTGATCACTCTCGGAGCAAACTTGATAATTACGACCTGCGAGCTAAGTGCTCGAAACTGTGTCAGGTTTGGTTTCTGAAGCATGTCCAGCATATCTTCCTCTTCAAAGCACAGTTTAATGTGGCTATGTTTTCGTGCATTCTCGATCGTTTTGCCATATATGCTGTTCATGAACAGTTTGGAAAGATTCTTCTGGAAGGAGTTGGTTGCTTGCTTTCTGAGCTGGTAATTAAAATCAATAAACTCCTTCAAGAACGCTCGGTGCGAGAATTTGAGGACTCGGTGAATCTTGATGGCCTCTAGTCCTAACTGGGCGTACAGTTTCAAATTCCGGTAATGCAAGACGTATTTCGTTTTGTCATGAAGTGTCAGCAACAGCGTCTTAGTGGATTCCTCTTTGGGCATTTCAAACTTGTCAATCAGACTTTTTGATAAACGGATAACCACTTTAGGGAACGCTTTGTTTCACCGGGGCCGAGGGAAAGTCAGAATGAGTATCGTGCAAATCGTGAGGATGTCCGAGGTCTACCTCCAGGATGAATCCCGTCAGAGCGTCATCTGGGCTCACATCAATGTTCAGGCAGGCAATCTCGTCTTCCGTCATCCACTAAAAAGTCCGCCTGCCGGCAGGGCTTGTCTCATTGTTGACACATACAGACCGTTTACATCCCAGTCCTAAATCTGAGACGGTTCCTGCTGTGGGTTAAACGTATACGTTCCCGAAACATTTGCGATAGCATGGCGGGTTGTGCATTGTTATGCGCTATGAGGTGGAACGGTATGTTTGTTGATTCGATTACTTAGGTTACACTGGGAGCAGCGCACGCCTATACTCTACCGTCATGTGGTCGTGGTCGCGAGTTTTCATTTTCTTGCTACAGTTTTCGTAGCAAATACCACAGCGGGAAGAGTCGGCGTAAGAAGCCTGGTTTTCTCGAGTCATTTCGAGAGAATTCATTCGACCTAATCACTCGGGGTATTTCCTTAGCCCTCCGCGAAAACCCTGTTCTATCATGAGATAGGTGTCAAGATCATCAATTAGCTGCAGTCTTACTTTACGACTGTTTCAACGCACACGATTAGCTTAAGGACGGTAACGATACGAAATGTAAAGCCTCAATTTCGTACGTTTCCAGAGTCCACCGCCCAAAGTTTTGGAAAACATCGACCAGTAGGAGACAGTCCGTCTATAGGTAAAGGTCGGTGTCTTCTTCAAGGTTCTTGAAACCAAAGGCATCGAAAACGACCTGTGCATGTTCATGGTCCTCTTCACACACCCCGCTTCCAGTCAACTTATTGAAAAAGCCTCTCTTGGTGGCAGGCTCTGCCCCTCGTAACTCTCAGAGCTTGTAATGAAATTATCACAAAACACTCCTTTGCGGGCAAAAGATGTCGACGGGTTCTGGAAAAGGACCGCCAGAAGGCAACAAAAATGTTCTTGTGCTCTTAGTGATTGAGATTTCGCACGAGTGTCTCCACGGCTTGCACGTAAGGAATGCGAGGCTGTCAGTAAAGCGAAGGTTGCGTATCTCTAACAATCTTAAAATTCTTGGCATGAGCTTCCAGGCACATTAATATCCTTGGACTGCGAACAAATTAAGCTTTCCTACAAAGAAGCTGAGGTCGTAGGAATGGTTATGCGCTATGAGTGAAACGGTATGTTTGTTGATTCGATTACTTAGGTTACACTGGGAGGAAAGCGCACGCCTATACTCTACCGCCATGTGGTCGTGGTCGCGAGTTTTCATTTTCTTGCTAAAGTTTTCGTAGCGAATACCAGCAGCGGAAGAGTCCGTGTAGAAAGCCTCGTTTTCTCGAGTCATTTTAAGAGACACTTCACTCCACCTAATCAATCGGGATATTTCCTTAGCCTAGAAAGTTGGGAATCAAAATGAATCTTTCTACGCAGTCGGGTCCGCGATAACGATATTCATCAACAATGGACGATTCGTCTGAGCGGATAACGAGAAGGCAAAGATAGCTGGGGACGTGATTCTCGTAAACATTTACCGTCGGCTGATTTGGTTCCAGAATCGCCTCATAGTCGTAAACGCAATGAAAGGTAAACTCTTCCATGACATGCGTGCTCCGAAAGTACAGTTCGTCACCCTTGTTTGGGAAGACGGTTTTGCCCGGCTTCTGTCATCACTACACATTGAGAGATAGTCAGATAGGGTTTCTTGCCTCTGAAACCCGGTTAGACACCTCTTACAACGAAAGCGTAGGCTTTTGGCATTTTGAAAAAAGTCTCGCAAAATTGTAATGTCCACGAAAGGATTCTCGACAAGAAGAAGATTGACATGTTGCTCCAACTCGACATCAACTACCTTCAGCGGGTAGACAAAGTGTTTCTCGACTGTCATAACCAAACACATTCGCAGTGACACCAGTTTTTTCGCTCAAAGGCCTCCACGTCCTGTGGGAAGGTTACAGGGAACGTTTTCAGAAACACATACTTGCACATATGTTCACGATACGAGGAGCTCTTCCTCTGTAAAGCCCTGTTCGCAGGATGCAAAACGGCGAGCACCGCAAACACAAAGCACATGTCCCGTTCAGATTCGTGAAGACACTCACTGACATTAACGACGCATTGCTCTGAGGCAAGTTGCTTCGGCAGAGAAAAATTTCCGCACCCAACGGTCGGAAGAGGGAATCGGCCAAACTAATAGCACAAACTTTGATCCCGACAAGAAAAATTCCGAGCCTTGTTCCTGATAATGCTCCAACCAGGCAGCTATTTCAGTGCAGACTCGCTGAATCGAACTACTGATATTACCGTCTACAAATGCGGTTTGGACTTGACTATGAAAAAGTGCACAGTCATATCAATGTCGTCGTCAGGAAGGAGACGTCCGAGCTCGACAGTGAGTGTCACAAAAAAAAAACGCAGCGGCAGACCAAAATGTTTGAGCACGTTTGACATATGCTCTGCACGATGCCTAAAAAGGTGGGCACGTCGTACGCCTCTGTGTCTCTTTCGTGTAAGCGTAACTCATACTGAGCCACGTAATTATGAAGAGCGCACACTCTTTCGTAAAACGGAATGCATGGCGAGGAAGTCACATTGTGAACCGAGGCTTAAGTGAACTTGTAGAGATTCTGCGCTGGAATAATGTTGTCGGTCGTCGGGCTGGCACAGGTGACAAGCAACCATGATGGGGGCTGAGGGGCTAGGCGATATTCGTAGATATCCGACGAATAGGTGACGAGGTGGCTGGATGATCCGACTCGTCTAGGGGACCTGTTTCAGATACCGAAACAAAAAATCTTATTAGCGAGGAGAACGCTAGGCTTTTAGACTGCTCACCTTGATGTGCAAGAAGGGTGTGATGTCTGATTTGGTCAGTTCCGCGAACCGCTTCGGTAAAAATACTTTTACCAACTCGTTCTCCAGTTTGGAGAGTCACGCACACGTGGATGGTCCGTAGCAAGTGTTCATTCGACTGAACTCCAGCACCTCCCTCAGGCATTTATATATAACATTTTTCGTTTACTCTCGTCCCTGCAGCTACCTGGTAGGCATATCCGGTATGGACGTCGGAAAAAGGCGGCGTCATTATGGAAACAGGTCTATACCAAATGGCTTACAAAAACAACGACGCGTCAAGAAATCAACACGGGCGTCACTAATCTCCATATGTAAAAGAAAAACGAAACAGAAAAAAAACATGAGCAAGTTGAGAGTCAAAAAAAGTATTGAATTACAAATAACTCAGCTCGCTCGTTTATCTTATTCTTTTTTCTTACGCACAGAGATTAGTGACGACTGGCGAAAGAGCTCACGCTCCGCGCCCGGCGCGTAACGTGCGCGCGAGCCGCGCTAGGGTTGAGTAGAGTCACTAAATAAAGCTACGCTTTCAGAGTACCGCATTCCTTTTCTTTGCCATTTTGCCGACAATACAGTCTCTCTATTCAACTATATTCTGGTTCGCTACGGCATCATTGGACAGCGGCAGTCACGTGAGTCGCTATCATCATCATCGTGTTTTTTCAACGCCACCATCTTGGGTCCCGCGATCCTCTGCCTGCTGCTGTTTGGTGTTTACTGCCCGTGCACGCTGAAGTCCGTCGCTGAGCACGCGCGTTTTCCGTGTTACGTCGAGATACGAACAACACGACTTTGATTCGCTGCCACAGCTGCGGCCGCGGCAGCTGGCGCGGGCGACGGCTACAGCTCGGCGCGGCTCCAGCTAGAGTGGCAAAGGGAGTAGTGTAGGTACCGCGCATGCCCGCTACCGCCAGCCCATCAGGAACAGCCCGCTCGTCCGGGAAGACGGTGTAGGTGGCGCTTCGATCCGTGCTCCCGGTCGGGTACCACACGGGCCACGGCAGATAGAGCACCCAAACGCTTCACAACTAATATAAATGCCTCAGAAACAATTATCGCGTTTCAGTGAACTGCCACGACGCGTTTGTGTTCGCAGGTGAACTAAATGTGAAACTAGCAGACGACAGTGCAGAGGTGTGGCCAGAGCTGGCCGGCGCCAAGCTGGTGAGCAGCAGCAAGCGGAGCCATAGCCGGAACGACGATTGCTGCAAGCGCCAGCGCCACCCGCGGCCGTCTTCCAGCAGCGTGCCGCTTCTCCGGATTCGTTCGTTACACTACCCCCTTTAAGCCGACTGGAGCTCAGCTACAGTCACTCCTCCATCTGCCCGCGGACCCAAGATGGCGGCGCCTGACGGGCTTCAGACGCGAGGGTTGGGAGTTTCGGTACTCTGAAAGCGTAGCTTTATTTAGTGACTCTAGGGCTGAGGCGGCTGGCAGTCGTCTGGCCGGCTGCCGAAGTCCCGACGAGGCCAGATATCAAAAACACATCTTTTTACTTCGACCGGCCGGCCGATCTGGCGGCCGCGCAGGCCCTGGCGTGGCTCGCGCGCGCGTTGCGCGGGCGCGAAGCGTGATCTCTTTCGCCAGTCGTCGCAGCTTAACGTTCACCACATTCGACGGGAGTTGATTGCTCGGCAGCGCCACAGTATCTTGTGCCCCAGTGGACTTCCGGTAGTGTATAGAGCCTTTTCTTTAACGGCGCCGCCATCTTGAGAATTGCGGCGCCGACGACGCTGTCTAGCGGCTTAGAAAGAAATACCGGCTAGTTCTGGCAGCACAGCTATCTGGGTAGGCAACGGTGTGGGTATGGGGGAACTTGGCTAGACTTGGCTAAGTGGGCTGCAATAACTTGGTTGGAACTTGTCCGGTTGAATCCAGCTGGCTACTCACAGGCCATCACCTTGCCTCCTCGAGAGGAACGAGGACGAAGACAGTGGGGTGTTTGATTGAGTTTCCACAGCGAAATATATATGAGCAGTTTAATGTAGTCTATGCAGGTAAGCTCTCGGCATTTGATAGCTCCATCTTGAGTGGTGGCATGTAGACTTTTTCATACCTTTCACATACCATGGGGCTCGCGGTGATAACCTAATTGGACCACCTGCATGGGGAAATAAAATCGGTCCTCTTGTCGTGAGACGAAGTGGTCGTGACTTAAACGTGACGTTGAGTCTGATACGAAGCTCTCGCGATTCAAGCTCGCAATCGACTGACTTCATAAATAAGTATTCTTAGGGAAAATGCAGAAGCTCGGTAACATTGCAGCCACACTCGCGCTGCAGCTTCTTGTGCTCATGGCACACTTTGCCTGCATAGTGCTGACAGAAATGCGGCAAGGAATTCCCACCCGACTCCGAGATTAATGGGAACCACCAATGCACCCCATTCTGCAAGAACTGCGACGAAGACCATTCTCCACTCGACCCCATCTGCCCGGCCCGGGTCTACGCCGACGAACAACACAACCAAGGTATCTTATACCGCAAGAAAAGACAACTACTTGCCTCAAGGCCGATGCCCCGACGCCCAAATGCAAGAGCACCTCCCCAATCGCGCCACTACCTAGAAATAGCCAACCGGTATGCACTACTGGAAGACGAATACCCGGTGCTACCGCAGAAACAGGACCAAACCAACCCCCCGGCACCGACCGCAACGCAGGCCAGGACAGGCCCAGAAAACCACCTACCCAGAAGCCGACCCACACGCCGGTGGACAAACTTCCAAGAACGAACAGACGCCCCAGGGCCCGAGCCAGGAGCCTGAGTCTGCCGAGGACGAGTGACCCATTCCTCTCTTCTCAAGACGACCCCAAAAGCATGTTTACCAACACAATGTCGTACCGGGAAGCCCTCATCAAAGCGCGCAAGAACCCCACAATTTGCAATCAAGCCCGAGCGATCGCTATGGGGATCCAACACAGACACACACAGGCCGCCAAACCCCTAATAGCGCCACCATCACGAAACGAACATCACTCCATGAATCAGGACAGCATGGAGGAAGCGGACTTGGTAACGACGCCGTCACAACCCCAGCCTGCTACAGAAGTAACCCTAACTGCACTTGTGCAAATGGTGCACCAACTAACAATTCAAAATAAACAAATGCAACTTCAAATCAACCAAATGGAAACAAAGATTAATCTTCTCATGAGCCGCAAAAGAGGCTACCAAGACCAAGAGCCACAAGAGGGGACCAAAGTGCATATCCAAGAGACCACTACCCCACAAGAACGAGGATATGAATAAAACAACACAAAGCAACCATAGCACCACAATATGGCAATGGAACTGTAGAAGCCTCCGAAGAAAAAAAGCCGAACTCGCTCTTCGCATACAACAGACACAACCCAAACCCGACATTATCCTCATACAGGAAGCCAACGGAGACCTCAACATCCCAGGTTACCAAAAGTTCACTCAACCCAGCATCTGCGTCACACCTAGGAAAAACAAAAAGCTACAACCGCCCAACACAGTTATTGCCCCAATAACCACGACAGCTACCTACGTAGCGAAGCACATTCCATCCAACCAAATCAACACCGACCACCTCAACGATCAAAACCAAGAAATCGTAGGCATCGAGTGCCAACCACCAAACCAATCCCAACCAATTACATTATTCAACGTATATTGGCGACCAAATACCAAGATCGCGAAAACGCAGTGGATCCGAGACCTGGCTCAACAAACAAAAGGTCATCGAGTCATCATCGCAGGTGACTTCAATAGTCACCATCCACTTTGGGGATACGAGAATACAAATCACAACGGCAACACACTACACAATCAAACAGCACAACACAAATTCCACCTCATCAACGATGTCACTGCCACTACAAGAATCGGCAACAGCGTTGAAAAAGACACCAGCCCGGACCTCTGTTGGTCGAACAACCCCACCGGCATAACATGGTCAAATACCGAAGAAACCCTAGGTAGCGACCACTACATCCTCCAAATCGAGGTCGCCCAACCCACGACCAATCGCCAGAAGTCTGACAAATCCAAACAGAACCTTCCCAAAGCGACCATCACCAAATGGGAGAAAGTCCGAAGTGACTTAGAAAAAAACGAACCCCCCGACAACTTTAGCGTATGGGTCAAGGACATTACTGAAAGCATCAAGAAACACACTGCCACACCTACCAAGACAGAGGAGTCACCCAGCATAGATAGACATTTACTCAATCTATGGGACACCAGACACAAGCTGGTTAAGAAATGGAAAAAGAAAAAACAAATCGGAACCTCAAGAAGGTCATTCAGAAGATCACCGAGGAAGCTCAAGATTACGCCCAGAAAATCGCCGACGACCATTGGATTGAACTATGTAACGGATTCAACGGCCAACTCCACACCACCAGAGTCTGGAACATACTGAACACACTGCTCGACAAAAAGAAGCCAAAACACTCATTAGAAAAAATCAAACTTAAACAGGGCTATACAAATGAAGAGTTGGCGACCAAACTCCACACACTCTTCTACCCCTATTCTGTACCGTACAACCCGGGACCAGGTCAGACCGCCCTCACTGATGACACACGAATAATCGAAACGCAGGAAGGATCAGACAGCCCCTTTAGCAAAAACGAGCTGTTGACAGCCCTCTACTCCATCAAACGGAACACCACCCCCGGACCAGACAGCATAACGTATACGATGCTTAAGAACTTGCCTAAAAACTACATCGATGCCCTCCTTAATCAGATTAACCAAGCCTGGGAAAGCGGCAACATTCCTCATGAATGGAAGACCGCTGAAGTCATCCCCATCCCCAAACCAGGCAAGCCACCCACCGAAATCACAAACCTAAGGCCCATCTCTCTCACATCTTGCGTCGGAAAACTCATGGAAAAGATGGTCCTCCGACGACTGGAGTGGCACCTGCAGAACCAGGAAACCTTCCACCAGACCATGACCGGATTTCGTAGGCACGTGTCTACACAAGACACGATGCTACGAATCAAACAAGACATCTACGACTACCCAAGCACAGCTCAAACTCGCACGATAATTGGCATAGACATCCGCAAAGCATTTGACAACGTCAGTCACCAAGCCATTTTTGACAAAATCGCTGAAATCAATCCAGGCAGACGATTAGAAGCCTACATCAAAAGCTTTCTTTCCAACCGTACCATACGGATCAAAATTGGAGAATATAAAAGTGAAGAGAGAGTAATTACCACCGGGGTACCACAAGGCGCCATACTATCACCCACGCTTTTTAACATTGCCATGAAGGACCTACCTCACAAACTTCACGATATCACGAACCTCCAATCAGCAGTCTATGCGGATGACATTACACTATGGTGCTGCAGCGGCTCCCCAGCACAGCAAGAACATACATTACAAGAGGGCCTAGACGCTGTTCATAACTACATCCACACATTGGGACTGTCCTGCGCCCCAGAGAAAACCGAGTATGTCGTGGTCCTCAACTCCAACCAACCACAAGCAGAAAAAACCCGCAACCTCATCCAACTGAATCTCTCAGGACACGCCATTCCAAGAAGGAAAAAAATCAGAATATTAGGATTTTGGCTGGACCAGAATGGCAAAGCCAACGATTGGGTCCACAAAACCCTAGTACAGATACACCAGATTACACATATGATCAGCAGAGTCACCCGAAAAAGGCACGGACTAAAAGAGCACGAAATCAAGAAAATCATAGAAGCCTTCATTATCTCCCGAGTAATGTATGGACTCCCATACTACTCCCTCACTAAAACGCAACTCTCGAAAATAGAAATAAGCATACGCAAGGCCATCAGGATTGCCTTAGGCGTTCCAAAATTCACCCCCCTTCACCTTTTACAAGCCACAGGACTAATGAACACGCTAGAAGAGAAGACGGAAATCCACAAAATCGGGCAGATACAAAGGCTCCAAACATCCCAGCACGGCAGAAAAATCCTTCAGACACTGGGATATGACATCACCTCACTCCCCCTATCCCGCCGAAACCGCCCCCGTGGGACACCATACCAAACATCATGGTCAGACCCATTCCCAAAAACATGGACCCGGAGCGCCACCAAGAACGAAGACAAGAGAGGGCCCATATGCTCTCAAAACGACCAGAACCCACCAACTGCATCTACACCGATGCCGTCTACTTACACCACACTCAAGAAGGTGCGACGGCCACAGCCGGCCCTACGAAGAATACAAAACGAAAACACCGCGAGGCCCCATCACCCACTAGCCTGGAAGTGCAAGCCATCGCGGAAGCCATTCAAGAAAACGCCCAGCTACAAAACATCACAATTCGCTCTGACAGCCAGGGTGCCCTGAGAACATTTACAGAAAACAACCTACCACCTCATATAAAGACTAACCTCACCAAGATCATGAAAGACCACCCAGACCTCCGAGTCACATTGGAATGGGTTCCAGGCCACACAGGAATCGAAGGCAACGAGCTGGCCCATCAGCTCGCCCGTGAAGCCATTACTGAACCGGGACCTTCCACTCCTTGGCCACAAACATACGACCCTTACATACACAGGAAGACACTTCACACCAACAGAACCAACATACTGTTGGAATGGAGAGAGAACAGGACCACTCTCCCATCCCCCTCACAATTTCTTAACCGACTGCACTCTACACTGGTACGAAGAGCCCAGACTGGCACCCTCCTTACACCGCACATAACGCATCATTTGTTGGGACGCGAAGGTCAACCGAAGTGCGCAAAATGCCACCGATACCCTAACAATAAACATATCCTTTGGGACTGCCCTCACAACCAACAAGCACTACAAGAAACTCTCAACACAATACCGAAAATACTTCACCCGAGCAGCTGGGAGGAATGGATCGCTCCCCCACCCGCACACAACACTCTACTCTGGAGTTTGCTTGTCAAGCATATAGAAAAATGCCGGGAATTTATAGATGACGTCCTGGACTAGCAAGGACCACAATAAATGTTTATTCTCTCTCTCTCTCTCTCTTATGCTTTTTTAAATCATTTATTCATCCAACGACCACGCAGTGGTAGCCAGACAACCTTAGATTTTCGGAAATTGCAGCACGGTAAAAAGAAGCACTAGGAACTAACTGATGCACGACACCCGTTTTTAAGCCTTTTTGCCCATACCCTTGGCGGTTGCATACCCTGTGTCAGCGGACAATCCAAAAATGAACCAGGTCGAGGGTACGTCAGGTACTGGGTACTGCCTGGTTTGAGGTTATGCGAAAAAGGTCTATATATTTATTCTTGAGAAACGCACAGCGATCGGGTAATATGAGTTTCCTTCGGAGAAGTTTCTGTATATGTTTGTAAGAAGATTAGTGCATTGTAGAAAGTAGTACAAATAAAAAAAGGATGCGACACCAATGGAAAAGAAGAGGAAAACCGGAAGCGCGCAGGGGTCCGCCGATAGGAGGTGATAGCGAGCTTGTTAGGAAACAAACATTGGTAAATACGTAAAAAAAACAGGAAAAACGGGTATATTTGGCCATTTAACACATGATATGATTATATACAGCCTTATCTGGAGTATATACAGCCTTATCTGGCGTATATACAGCCTTATCTGGCGTACATACCGCCTTATCTGTTGCCCTAATCTGGACACTTGGCGCAAAAGTCGGCGAGAAATCTGCCGGCCGTGATTGGCCAACGCCGCACTTGACCTTGGCGCCGGCCAATCAGAACCGCCGGATTTCTCGCCGACTTTTGCGCCAAGTGGCCAGATTAGGGCCCCTAGAGTATTTACAGCCTTATCCGGCGAACATAAAGCCTTATCTGAAATGTATACAGCTTAATCTGGCGTATATACAGACTTATTTCAGGTATATACTTCGTTATCTGGCGTATATACACCTATATCTGGCGGCCGAATTTCAATATATAAAAAAGTTAAAAAAACAAGTAAAAAAACTGCTCTGTTAGCAAACTGTGAAGGACTCATTGTTCGCCAGCTGAATATTAGCACAAATAACCCCAAACTTCAGCTTGGGCAAGCTTAAGTTTGGGATTATTTGTGCTAATTTTGATGAGGACTTCAAAGTCGTTTATTTATTTCAAAGTGTTAACATTACGCCCGAATCGACAATTTGCTAAATCCCCCAAGCGCCTCGGCCCGTACTACGAGGAATCATGGGGGCGGTCTTTCTTCAGCAGCTGCCTAGTGACCGGAAATTTCGACCAATTTATGGTTACACAGTTTTGAGTGTAATTCGGAGTCACCCTGAACAAGTGTCGTATAGAACCCAAGTACCTGCCATATCACTTTTAAAATTTCTCGCCAATGTCAGTACTGTGCATTCAGTCCATCCTTCAACCTGGATTACCTGCACACATATCTCTTACATTATTATCATTCTCGTAGAGCTTCAAAGATGCTTATATTAAGTTAGAAACGCTAAAAATGCTATAAACAGCTCCGCTGAATCCGAGCTAAATCCCGGTTTTTGTTGTTGTGATTTCTCGGATTTTAAGTAATTTCTGCTAAAACAACAATCACGAGAAGGATAATATTGTAAAAAATTTCTGCGGCTCAGCCAGGTTGAAAGGCGGATCGCATGCACAGAATCATAAACGCTGCCATTGACGAGAAATTTTTAAAGTGATGTGACAGGTCCTTGAGCCCTATGGGACGCTTGTTCAGGGCGACTTCGAATTCCCCTCGAAACTGTGTAACCATGGGATTCGTCAAAATTATCGATCACTAGGGAGCTGAAGGATCACCGTTCTCATAATTCCTCGAGTGCGGGCCGGGGCACTTAGGATAATTGTAGACACTAAAAAAATATAAAGTGCAGATTTCAGGCTTGTGTGCTTTTGATATGCCTGGTCAGATCTGGAATTTCCATACTTAGCCAGATCTGGGATTTCCACACCTGGCCTGGGATATCAGAAATTAATTCTGGCATTCTGAGGCTATATCTGACAGCTATACCATATGAGGATATAAGCGGCCAATTTTTGAAATGTGCCATATCTGAGGTCTTCAGATCTGGCCGGATATACAATTTGTGCAAGGGTTGACCAACGAGAGTGCAAGATGCAATTTTTTTTTAGGAATTTGCTTTAGAAAATTTATTACTGCTGAGGCCAGCACTTGCGGCGCGTGGAACACCAATCCCTGTACTCTCCTTGATGCTTCGGTAATTTAGCAATAGGTCAATAGACCGATATCACCAATGCGTTCGGCGCATGCGTGACGCCGCCATAACTTTGGTTTACTGGAGGCAAGCGGCAGTGCACGAGAGGGTTCGTGCCGTCTCGAGCTCTGCTCGCGGAGAGCTCCAGCGAGGTTGTCCCACGTGTACGAAGGCTAAAGTTCCCTCGATGCATTGCGGCAGCCGTGGCGTAGTCAAACTGGCTGGTGAGATCGGTCTATAGACCATTTGCTCTATTACCCAAGCATCGAGGAGAATGCAGGGATTGGTGTTCCGCGCGCCACACGCGCTACGCTTTCCCCGTATAAAATATTCGAAGTAAATAACCACAATAAAGCGTTGACGAACGCGCGTGCAGGAAACAATTTGTTTTGAGGTTTTTGCTTTAGAAAATATACTATTGCTGAGGCCAGCGCGTGCGGCGCGTGGAACACCAATCCTGCATTCTCCTTGATGCTTGGGTAATATAGCAATAGGTCTATCGGAGATCTTTTGATGTCCGTCAGATTGCTGGCATCTCGGCCAATATTCAAACCCGCGAAAAAGGGATTTATGGGCAAGCGCGTTGGTTCAGAGCCGCTGAGACGCTTTAATGTGTTGCGTTTTGTTTTAATATCATTGCCAGGTAAAAGCCACCGAGGTTGTTGTAAAACAGACCATAGTCTGAACCATTTCGACAACCCATAGTCTCGTCGGGGGCAAACGTGTAGATTCATAACCTAAGGTAAATCATCGTAATGATTTAAAACCTAAAAATATTAAGGATTGGTAGGGTGTCACATAAACACGTATTCCCATGAAAATAATTTGGACCACGTGCATTCTGAATCTAGATTACTGTTAGTTTTATTCTCATCTTTACATAATAAAAAAACACTGACTTCTTTCAGCAGTGACACCAATGGCTGCTACGAGAATAGAAATAGTATTGCTTATTAGAAACCTGTAGAAAACAAAAAAAAAAGCCGTGGTCATAATTTTTTGTTGTTAAATGGGTTAATACTGAAAAATGAGAAAGAAATTATTCCACACTGTGACGAAGCAAATGACATTGACACTGAGCCTGATGCGCACTACCTGAACGTACACTCTAAGAAAAAGTTGGCCTCAAGGGACTAACGGCAGCATTTGGTCCTCTGAGCTCCCAGTTGCTCCCCGAAAGGACCATCTGGTTCAAGCTAGGTACCGTGCGCAAAAGCTGGGGACTAACTGCGTTCGACTGGGACTAACCGATAGGCGTGCGCGAGCAAAAGCATCCATTAGTCCCCCTCAGACAGGGTGCATCTGTATGGTTTAGTCCCCGAAGGCAAACGGAATGTTCGCCAGGAGGACGGATGCTATTTCGCTTGTCTTGGGGATCGGCGAGACTCAGCCCAGCACGGCTGAAAGTGTTGACAAAACTCGGACGAAACTGGCGAATTTGTTTAATGTGCCACGAACGTCAAGACATTACATGATAGGGCTTCGCGCGTTGTGTAAATGCGAGTTAACGAATGTGTTGACTCGTCTTCATCCAACTATCTTGTCAAAAATGACCTGTTGACATTTCACAAGTCCCATTCACGTAATTTGCCTTCGCGCAAAAGATTAGCATTTATCCAAACAGAACACCTCCAAGTACTAACACTTTTTTTCTTCTCTTAAATGAAACTTAACAGTTTGTAGAAGCCGCGCTTTCGACACCGGAGTCTCGCAGTCAGAATAAATGGTCACTTCAATCGCTAAAACTGAGTTACTGAGAACAAGTCGAGCCTCGTCTCTGCGTCTCCCCGTGACCAACCTTTCTGGGTAGTCCATTGTCGAACTCAAAATCCGCAACAACACACTTGATGCGCGGCACGTTCCACTCAAAAAGCACATTCAGGAGCAGTATCCAGACGCCTTCATGCTATCGTCGTCGCTGTTTCAGATAACGAACCGCGCCCGGAACGTCACCCAGGGTAACACCCAGCTAATACAGAACAAATGCGAACTAGAACCAAAAAAAAAAGGCGAAAGAGAAAAAAAAACGAAAAACAAAACGTGTTCGCTTGTACGTCACTTGACTGGCGTGTTTAAAATGGCGACCTTCTCCCGTCCTTGAAGCAGTGCTGTGTGTCCGTGTGTTGTGTGTAGTGGGAGGGGAAAAAGATTTTCGTGCGCACCCTTCCCCCTCCCACCAATCCCCCCAACCCCGCATTCTTTCTTGTAATCCTCGGTCACGTGGGGTTTGGGCAGATGGGGAGATAGGGTCCGCCGGAAAAATGGGAAGGGTCTTTGTTTGAAAAGCACCTGTTTTTAGTCAGTTGAATTCTCGTCGGAAGCTAGTCCCCGTTCTTTCTCCTTGTGTCCTCTCCGATCATTGCGGGATCCGGTTTGGATTCGCGGGGCTGCAGCACTGCACTTGATCTGTTCTGAAGTCACAAGTCAAGGGAACTCGATCAAGGTATGTCGAAGTACTTCTGTTTATGGTATATTCATTAACTGCGTGTTCAGAAAGTGTTTTATTTTGAGCGCGTTCTCTAGCTTGCAAAGCGCGCGCCATGCTCTATTCTTTTTGGCACAATGGTTGTTGATTTTGTTATGCAGCACAGAGACCTCATATTCAATCGTATCGAGCGAAACGCCAGTTCTACCGATAGCTTATTTTTTTGTGTTTTGCAGACCCTGGCAGGGTCGCTTGACCATAAAGGCCTGTCCACACATGCAGCGGAGCGCCACAATCATAGCGCTGACCTTGCGCTAAGCGCGTGCTGACGGGAGCGGTCACCAATTTTGTATCGCACCGTCAAAACTGTTGCTCATGGCAGACGAAAAGTAGCTCACGACACGTGAGCAGCGCTACATCAGCGCTTCGCTGCATCTGAGAACCGGCATTAATGGAGACATTTATTCGATTGTACAGTAGACTTCCGCGTTGATGGCGGGAGCTTGTGCCGTCACTTTAAAGCATAGTTTGAGTACGTACACGCTGGGTCTGTAATTCGCAGCGAACGGTCTACTAAAATCTAATATTGCGCTGGTCTGCTGTCAACAGATCGGATGTTGGATGTGAACCATTGTAGCACTTATGCAGCCTATTTGTTATTTTATTCTGCGTGTGTTATATCTCATACTTTTGTCGAGCGATTGGGTATTTCACGCTGCCCTGTTACTAATAATCTAAATTCCTCTCAAACAGGCAAGAAGCTGCCGGTGCCCCAATAAACGGTGCTGGGACCACGACAGGTTTGGACAGACGTCCCAGTGTTCAAGCCATCGTCGACGCAAGTGCACTCTTCGGAATTCGGCCTTATCGTGGATTCTACCACCCAGGAACTTCGACTTCAGTCATCCTTGAATGCGATGTGTATCTACGAGGCAATAAAGCTACGTTTAACCTGAACTGCAAGATTTCGTTTCGGAGATTTGTGGCTCGGGACCAAATGTAAAAGATAAACCTTTAGTCCCAAGAGTCTAAATCCAAGGGCGCAACGTTTAGACCCAGGGGTCCAAGTGCCAGGGCCTAACAGTTGGTCCTCGGGGTTCATTTGAAGCGGTGTAACAATTAGTCCCAGGGGTCCAAGTGCAAGGGCCTAACAGTTCGTCCTCGGGGTTCAATTGAGACGGTGTAACAGTTGGTCCCAGGGGACCAAGTGCAAGGGCCTAACAGTTGGTCCTCGAGGTGCAATTGAAACGGTGTAACATTTGATCCCATCGGAGGAACTGCGAGAGACTAACGGAGGGGTGAAACTGTTACTCCCCTTCCCGTTAGTCTCCGAGGGGACTAATGGTTGTGGCAACGCACTTGCTCCCCTCGGGGACTAAGTCGCGCTCCCCCTTTTCTTAGAGTGTAAGCTTAAGACAGGGCGGGGTGGCGCGACTTAAGATTCCATTATTCAACCGGCGGTTACTGCATCTGCCTTTGCTGCGACCATACCAAAATATAATTTAGAGGCTGTTTAATATTAGAATTTTGTTAACACTTTATTATATTCGAAGACTAATCAATATTCACGTTATATATAAATATCCAGGTAGCGCAGTTCCTTGGGCCAAAATAAGTCTTGCGTGCTAATCTAGGGCCCTAAAAAGCGGAAATGACCAAGGTATAACCGAACTTGGCAGGAAAACTTGCCCGCTTTACATAGAAGTTTGAGTCTTTTTTCTTGCAACTAACATACCACCCATAAGATAAAAAATTAAGCCCTACAGAACGTAGCGAATTAAATGAAAACCGAACCAAAAAGTGTCGTCTTTTTTTGTTTTGTTTTTCTGAACTTTTTACCGTTATGCACGTACATCTTAGCGCGCACCTGTGACTGAAATACTCGCGTAAAATCACATGACCTAGCTATATTTATACAGGGACGATTCGCACACATGTGACATTCTCCCGAAGTTACACCTTTGCTGCATTCTCTGCCTCTAGAATTGTCCTGGAAGCCATGTCCAGCGCTCCGAGCTTCTTCGAGGAACGACTCGCTCTCGTAGTCGGAGGTGGCGGGGGAATCGGCAGATGTGTTTGTCTCGCTTTCGCCAAGGAAGGCTGCCGAGTCATCGTGGCTGGAAGGAACTTGGACAGAGTTGGGGACGTTGCCAAGTCCCTGCCGGGTAAGAATAATGACGGCGACAAATGGACGTCATTTTTTTTATTGCATTTATGTTTAGCTATACTCTCCTATACTTCGTCTCACCCTACGATGGACTAAAGGCAAAAGCTACGGAACGCTAGATAGAATCACGAGCCACTTAGAAATTGCGTGGTATTGCGCTTCGATGCACGTATCGGTGTCTGCGTCTCGGATCACTGAAAGGGATGGGCGGACAGTGGTCCGACAAAGGACAATAGCACTGAGTGACTCATCAAGTTTACATTGCAAAGAAAGTCACGACGTACAGCCTCTTTGCAGTGCCGAAGCTATAAAAATTATGCAGCGCTTATTTATTTGGAGCATTATTCGTCCACTCTAATCAATGTTAAGCATGTCATAGTTTAGCGTTGAAAGAGCGTGATTGGACCTGGCAGACCGTGGCTTTGGCCTTTAGTCTATCGTAGGATGAGACAAAGTATAGCCAGAGGTAGGAACCGACGAGCCACTCAGGCAGCACCGTCAGCGCAACGTCATGACGTTCAGCTTCGTTCAATGCGTGCCCATCCGCCGGTTCATCCAATTAAGCGGAAAAAGTGCGCCGTAACTTTACTCTTTTAGTCTTTATGCATGTGCTTGTCTGTTTTTAGGCGGTGTCACACTCCTTATTACGTCATGAAGAAGACAGTCTGCCAAACAACAGTCACCACTACGATATTCATGGTTAGAATGACGCGTGCCAAGCTTCTCTCCCTGAACTCGCTGCCACGCGCACCCGAAGCACGTATCTCGCGGTGACTTGCGTTCCAACCTGTATGATGGCTGTCTTTTGTATGATGTTCAAGTAGTATGACCATCACAATGGAGATGGCGAAAGGATACGTTTTTTCTGTGCGTGCGCTTGTTTATGCTTTGGTTCGCCGTTTCCACGCTTCAGTACTTTCCCCCCCCCAGCGCCCTTCCCACGCAAGCACACCACGACAGAGCACGCCAATCTTCAGGCGAAATTCGATTGACCTGATTGGAGTACGGCGCTCACTCGCGGACGTGGATATGCTAGTCCTGCAAAGCCTACCCGATCCGGTCGGTCGTCAACCAGGTCTCAAACGTCTGTCCGCCGTTGCGTTCTTCAACCTCATCTTTACTTCATCCTGTTATGTGCCGGCGACGTACCACTCAACCCGTGACATCGTCCTACTTGTTCTGGCTGCTGCAAACCGGTTTACGATAACGTGGCGGATCTACATTGGGACGGATGTAACATCTGGCTCCAAAGGAAATGTGAGCAACTCTCACTGCCGGCCTGTCTGCTCTTGTCGAACAGCACGGAGCCATGGTAGTGCGGCATATGCCAGCTGCCGTCGTTCAACGACAGCCTGTTCGACGCTCCAGATCAGCCTGCGCCAGCGTCAACTGCACCACCTATCACCGCCGGGGATACACCAGACACCCTCCAGTATGATAAAACAAAAAGCAGACCTCCATCTGGTTACCTAACCTCCGATCCGTAAAAAACAATATGCCCGAATTCCGTGTGCTCACCGATTCCTGCCCTACCTCCATATTCGCCATATGTGAGACTTTGCTGAACAGCTCTATTTTTTACCGCCGGCTTGTTGACTTGATACGGTTCAAAGTCTACCGACAAAACCGTAACGGAGCTGGGGTGGAGTTCTTGTCACCATACCGTCATCAATTAAGTGCACTAGAAGACATGACTTGGACCGAGAAGAACTTGAGGCCGTTTTTATGGAACTCCATACAAAAAATTGACCGCATCTCCACGTGGTGAGTGATGTTGATTGGGGCGAAGCTCTGCCGGTGCTAGTCTGCGTAGACGCTGAGCCGCAGCATCCGGAGCCTTTCGTTCGTTTTCATCCATGTCAGAAAGAGAATGTGTGGTATGAAACGTGGTTATATACGCATTTGAGCATTTGACCGCAGCGCCCTCTCGTCTATAAACGTTGAGCCAATGCATGCAAAGTTTAACGCGATTATATACGCATTTGACCGCAGCGCCCTCTCCTGTATAGACGTTGAGCGGCTACATGCAACGTTTCATCCATGACATCCCCAGCTCTTGATTTACTACCACATCTCAGACCCCCTACTCGTCCCGAAGTCGTGGCCGAGTGGTTAAGGCGATGGATTAGAAATCCATTGGGATCTCCCCGCACAGGTTCAAATCCTGTCGACTGCGCAAACAAAATGTTTTTAATTTTTTTTACAAATTTTTTTATCTTCTTTTATCTTTTTTTTTGCCCTACACGAGCACGTGAGTACGTGAGCACGTGAGCTCACGAGCAGGAGCACGAGCACCGGACGCCGGAACTACGGACCTACGGACATGGCTAGCCTCTATGGAGCTTCGCCCCTAAAAGAACTTCATCTATGCGTTGTATACTGTCCACTAAGCAAAAAAGCAGTAAGCTATGATTTATTAGTCATCACTGAACTCCGTCACCCTCTCAAAAATGAAGCACACCAATGTCCTGGATGTTGGAGATTTTAGCGCTCACATTAACTGGTCAGATGCACGTAGACCTGTACCCACAGGGCCAAATGACACACTCCTTCTCGACTACATGGAGACACTCAGACTCACCCAAATGTGCAACGAATCAAACTACAGCACCAGCATCAACCAAGCCTCTTACCTCGATCTCATATTTGTGTCTAACCCTATACTCAATTGTTCCACAGAACCCAGCCTCGCAGGATCCGACCACCGAGCAGTAATCAAAAATACGTACCATCATTTGCCTAAATCCAGAACCCACCCCAGACGTCTCCACCGATTCGGAAGATTTGATAGTAACCACCTCAGTTCACTTATACACCCTGCCACTTGAGGCATGGTGTTCCAAGATAACCCCGAAGACTCGTACAACACATGGCTCGACTTCGTGCATGCCATTGAAGCTGAATGCGTCCCGTCCAAATTAAGCCACAACAGATCCCGATCACCATGAATAAAAAAAGAGATACTGCTCCAAGCCCGTAGAAAGCGTCAACTGTTTGCACAAGGGAAATGAAACAACTGTACCGCTACACTTGAGGTAGCCCTCACACAGCAGAGAGACCTTAAGGAACGCATAAGACAGTCGCACCGGCACCATGCTTTCGACATGGCACAGCGGACCATGAAGGAACCAAAGATATTTTGGGCCTACGTAAGATGCAACAAGAAGAACACGCCTGCTCTGAACTGATGCCAGACCGGTAAAATTCTCAACGACCTGGAAACTTCCGAGTTATTCACCAACCACTTCGCTACAGTATGGACGCCACCCAACCCCGCCCAGTCACAACATGACTCCTCCCCATTATCACCGTAGCTGCTCACCCACCACTGTCTGTCCAATATCCTCTTCACCGAGAAAAACGTCAAAGAGGCTCTCAACCGACTAAGACCCTCACAATCACCCAGCCCTGATGGCATCCATCCTGCTCTCCTGAAGGCAAGTAGCCTCCAACTAGTTCCATTACTGGCTCGACTGTGCCAGCAGCTCCTAGACACCGGAAGCGTCCATTCATCGAGGCTCTACATAGCCAAATAAAAATTATTTATTATTAATTATTATTATTATTATTATAATTATTCACTTTGGAAGCCGGCCCATTTCGCCCCAATCTGCGAAGAAAAATGAACCCCAGCAGACAAACAAGAGTCCTACAGGCCAATCTCCACAACATCAGTCGTCTGCCGTACCATGAAACGAGTGCTGAACTCTGCTCTACACAAATACCTAAAAGCCTACGCCCTTCTTTCTTTAGCGCAACACGGATTCCGGCCTGCACACCATTGTCCACCAAATCAGTGAAAACCGAAACAATTCTAGACCATGTGAACGGTGCAGCTCGACTTCACCAAAGCCTTCGATAAAGTAGACCACCAACTCCTGCTAGCTAAACTGGAGAGCACGAGTATAAAGGGCGTTCTCCTCTGCTGGCTGTCCAAGTTCATCCAGAAAAGGCAACAAAATGTGTCCTACAATGGATCAAAGTCCCAGTCCCGAACCGTCGAATCTGGAATCCCCCAAGGCACCGTACTTGGCCCGACCCTCTTCTCAATTTTCATCAACGATATTGTACAGGTTTTACACTCCACCGCCACCATGTACGCCGATGATCTCACTCTCCTTCAACGGAGTAGATAACAAGAAGACTATAACCAACTGTAACGAGACCTCAACCAGATCCATAACTGGACTATTGCAAATAAGTGGCCTCTAAGTGCATCAAAATTGGCAACAATTCATTTCACCCCCCCCCCCACAAAAAAAAAGCGCAGAACGCACCTCAAAACTTAGCAATCAATGGATCCCCATTACAGCAGAAAGCGAGAATAACCCTGCTGTAATTTACCATGGACAGTAAACTAAACTTCACTACGCAGATCCAATTCATCGCCTCACGCGCACAGCGAATGTTGGGTTTCGAGCAAACGGCCAGCAAAGGTCTGGTGGCCACGGTGCTTGCGCAGCTCTACATTGCTCTCGCTCTGCGCCTACTAGATACTAGATATACTGATCGCCCATCTTGTCACCACAGGGAGTGTCAGCCCAGACAATGCTGGAGACCATACAACATAATGCAGCCTACGGCATCTATTGCTGAACATCACCAAGCCCTCGCCTCCCGCCACGGGACGCCCTGACATCCCAACTATTAAGGAACAGCAAGGGGAGCACACTGGCCCACCGAAGAGACGTAGCCACCCTGCGGCTGCTGGCCCACATAATTGGTCCTGGGATCCCACAGGACAATTACCTCTGCTTCGTGCCCCGACGTAATGATTGTACTGGACGTGTCGACCCACTCGCACGGACCCAAAGACACGACAACACATACCTTCTGCGATGCGTGAGACTCTGGACAGCTCTACCTGACCATATCGTCACCCTCCCGATCACGGACAAAGAAGAAATGACGAAGCTCTGCAGGGCAGCTGCAAAACACCTTTGATCACACCCACAAATCTCACATAACTTCATTCATTGTACATAACCCACATCCTGCCACTGTCACTATATGATATACATCAAGCACAAGACTCCATATTGACATCATCACGTAGACGGCCACATGAGCACTTGTGTACGGGCGGCAACGCCTTTTGTTTGGCCTTTACCTTGCGAGTACGAATAAATATCAAGTCTTTGACCTGGCTGGTGGGAAAACGAAGTACGCGACTCTTTTTTGAGTTCATGGTCTTTAGGCCGCTACTTCGAGCTGCAATTGTTTCGCAGGCGAGCGAGCCTTTGGGTGAGTGCCAGGATAATTTGAGTGCCGGGAATCTTTTTTCCCCTCTCATGACGGAGAGAAACTTTTGTCTCAGTAACACTCTGGCAAGCTCTGTGAGGAATATTTATTCATAAAAGAGATACCGTTTAATGGACGAAAAGTTAACTGTTGTCCGCGTGCCTCCAACCTATAACATATTCTTTTTTTGTGTATTTTTGTTTTCGCTACGCGGTACTCTGCAGTGGAAGCTCGACCTCGGACCCTAAGCTCACTCTGTTGAGCGGCCTGAATCGGCCTTTGTTTATTGAGAACAGTAACTTCCCTCTTTTCACAGTCGCCGAATACCGAATTCATTAGCAATTTTTAGACCTCAGTGTTGGCCACGAAGCGGAGAGGTTGAATGACGTAGATTCGCTACTCGTAAAAATGAAGGAGCACACTAAAACGAAAGTCGAAAAAAGGAAAAAGAAAGCAGCAAAACAGACACAACGAGTGTTCCCACCGCTTTCGCGTCTATAACGCTATTTCCAGAGTTGTCTACCGTTATTTTTAGGGTGCTGGGGCATCGTAAAAGACGAAAAGGGAATTGTTTTTTATGCTTTGACAGTCCAGGAACAAAAGCACAATAATGTCGCAACAAATAGAACAAGTGCATAACTAAAAAAAGCGCATTGAATCGGATGCAACCGAAGACAACTAAAACAAAAGAAGCAGGGTGCATTCTATGACGGTGTCTCAAACGAGACCGATTCCACACTGCCAGCCACCGCCTTTTCTCATGCAAATCACATTAACCCGCAGTAACCGCTCATTCACACCGGAAGCTGATCCGCGTTCGCAAAGCGGTTGCGAACGCGGTTGTATAAAGATCCAGTACAAATTCACGCGCCCTCGATGACATCAAGTGCGCGTGCAATTATACTGCGCGGTGCGTACCGGTGGGCCCATCGTGCCGGATCTGACTTGCAAAAAATGGCTCCCTAATGGCGCATTCACACTGGAAGCGGATTCGCGTTCGCGAAGCGGTTGCGGATGTGCTTCGCGAGCGGCCCCGTTCAGACACACCCAGAGGCGGTTGGCGGTTGGCGAGAGGCGGTTGGAGGTTTCTCGGCGATAACGTGTGATCTTTTGAGAGTTACGTTAGGCAACCCTGTTTTACAATCCAAAATCCACTTTAATCCACGATCTAAAGCCAAAAATTTGCTATTTTGGCACCCGGAAAATTTTTCTTCGGGATGTTCGCACGCATCACGAGTTCAGGCAGCGAAAAAAAGAGACATGGACCCGCAAAACTCGCCTGTGCTTCCCTCGACTTCGCCCGAAAGAAAAGCCCAGCTAGGCGCGCCTTGCTGACTCAGAACAGGATGCCCCCGACTTTTTCTTCGATGTGGACCCTTCCCGCATCAATAGCTGACCTTGCTTTCGGGAAAAAGGGCCAGTGTTCTCCCTCGTTGTTCGCTCTTATCATTTTCGAAGTTGTAAACGGTGGGGTGGACCGTGGTGTGGGGAATGTGTTCGGTGCTGGCCGGTCGTGGCTTCGTTGGTGGCGGACTCTCCTCTCGTCACTCGAACGTCGATCGAGTCTACTGTTTGTTTGACATTAAGCTCAAATAAACGCCGTATGGATTACCTCTGCATCGTCTGGTACGTACACTTTATTTCTTGAGTATGTTCCCTTTATTTATTTTGGTAGTAGTACTCGTTACGGGTCGAGCTAGCACGGTACTCTGCCCGCTTCGCGGTATTGCGTTGGCTAAGCAATTAGGCCCACGACGTCTCTATCGGCCTTCGTGGTGGTCATGCACGGTGTCGAAAGCTTCAATAGTTCACGCGACTATCTTATTGGGTACAAAAGCTGACATTTCGGTCGATCGAAGGGGGGGGGGAGGGGGTTTCGACGTTCTACGGGCAAAGACTAGCAAAACAGCGAGCTTCGGGCTGTGGCACCCGGAATAATAAACAAACCCTTACCCGAACCAAATCACCGGTGCGAAGCCCGTTAAGATTACGAGTGAAATCCTTTCGCGGCAGATTCAAGTGACGGACGTGAACATCGCGTTTCTCCGTTGATTTGTCTCCTGTAACGCTAGGACTACAGCGCCTTAGACGCCTCGCCAGCGACAGGTGCCATCTTGTTTTGAAAGACAATGACGTCACGTCAGCGTCGCGTTCCGATTGGTTGCCGCTTTGCGGTTCGTGAAAGCGGTTAGGAGAAATCGGTCCCGAAGCGGTTGGCAAAAACGCGCTCAAACCGCTCGATCTCAGCCGCTTTGCGATTGAGAATGCGCGAATCCGCTTCGCGAACGCGGATCCGCTTCCAGTGTGAACGCGCCATAAAACTCCCTGATAGGGACTTTTAGCGGACCGTTAGCGCGTTCCACATACCGCACTACCGGATCCTCTGAAGCGTGGTTTTAAACGATCGGCCTTCTGATACATGCATGACCGGGGGCAGCTCGGTTAAAAGGATGCTTCGAAGGCTCTGGTTTGCTTAAAGTGCCCAAAGGGTGTGGTTCCGAAAGAAGACGCAGCCTCGCGGACGTTGGGTTGATTCGACAATCAAAACAAAACAAAGACGAAGAAAATTGCTTTCTTTTCGCAAAGCTTGCTCTTTTTTTTTTTTTAAAGGTCAACTTTAAGATCGGGTTTTTTCAGTTGTCACCGATGTCGATAAAATCAGCTCGGGGTTTCATTTTCGGAGTTTACCGGTACTTAGCGAAAACACGGAACCCTCGTCATGATGTCTACGACATTCTAGACTTAACCTGAGACTTGATTAGGATGCTACAACAGATGCACGGAAGGTAAAATGAAAATCCAGGCCGGCGGGGTTTGAACACAGAGTTCTATCCTACTTTGACATAGGACTGTTTCTTCGGCCATGGGGGCGAGCGCGTCCGTAAAATACGAGACTATTCAATGCTTGCATCGAACATAAAGCGCCCCTGTAGCGTTCAATCATGCAGAAGCCATGGTCGTTTACAAGCGTGCATAAACATCTCCTAACTCGCGGAAACAGTGTGTGTGAAAGTACAAAATCAACCTAAATAAACGAGCAAAAAATTGCAGCTCTCATTGTTCTATCAAAGTGATAAGGATGATTTTCTTGCGAAATTTTTTTTCCTGTGTTCTTGCTCTTTTTTTCTCAAATTTTGTCCAGAAATACAATTCTGCCAGCTTATCGTCCGCGAGCAACCTGAAAAAGTCCATCGACGCGAAATTGAAACGCAACCGAGAAATATCCAGTTTTGCTCGCCAGAGGCTAACAGGTGCGCTTCGGTTTCTCGCCGCTGCAAAACCTGTGCGCTGACGTCCAGGTTCCCTGAGAAATGGCTCTTTGATGCTCTGTGCCACCAGATCCTCGCGCTCCCAATCTGCGACCGGGCGCTCTATGGCTCCGTCGTCGAACTGCCAGGCTTTGTGAGTACAGAGGAGGCTATGGGCGCGTTCAAAAGCGGACCCAGGAGTCAAGGAGTCAGCGCTCCTTCCACTAGATGGCAAAAACCGACTTCCGGTGCACGTTACTGCGAGTTTTAGGAGCCAGGCTCTCATGCACCACCTCCGGAGACGGTGCATGAGGAGTGAAAGGAGCGCAGCATGACGTCATTCCGGAACGCTGACAGAGTTCCGGCGCTAAAAGATGAAAAAACAAAGACAATGGCGGGATAAGCTTCGTCGGTTCTGTCGCGGGTGTGCGGTTGGCTCGCTTCCGTTAATGAAAAGTGTTCAAGGTGAGACGAATAACGCGTTCGAATTTCTTTTCCAGGTAAGGCTCTTTTTCAAAAAATGCGTTGGACCGTATTTTGTTTGCTTCCAATGTGCAAATAAACAACGTAAACGTTCATGTGGCTCCGTGTCTTGATCTCCGTTGCACAGAAACTCGGCGAATATCGACGATGGTCCTGTCCGCGCTGAAGCGAGCAAAGGCACGGTATGAACGCGAATTTGGTAGCCGGCTGGACACTCACGCAGAGCATGATCCCGATCGATTCTTTGTTTGCGCAGCTAAATCTGGGTATATGATGCTTGCTTCGGCCGACAAAACCTTGATCGCCGAGCGCGGCCGAACTTCCTGTGTGTATACGAATACATTTTATAGGAAGTTCGTAACGAAAGGCAGAACAAACGCATGGCCGTATAAAAGTATCGGAAGCGCCGGCGGAGATTCGCTGGGTTCTATATTTTCCATGTGCTCACGACGTTTTTGTCTAGTTTTATAATAGCAGCAGCATTTACACCGCCCTGCGAAGGGCTTGATTACGCTGGATCGCTTCGAACAGCAGCCCTGATGTGTTTTGTCACTCGCTTTTTCTTCAATCGACCTTGTGAAGACTTCTTCAATATCGACGTCAAATAAAAGCGATCGTGCTCGGCATCGTCTGCTTCCTTTATTCGGAGACCGTCTAGCACAGGGGAGGAAGCGGAAACTGCGTAGAAGCAGCTGAGGAGCCACGTTTTTTACGCCGTTCAATAGGGGCTTGAGGACTCCGACTCGAGTTACTCCGTTCGGAGTCGAGGCAGCCGCTACTTAAACTCGCACTATGGCGTTGTCGAAGGAAGTAAACTTGCGCTGGAGGCTGGACACCTGAAGCCAACGTTACTAAAACCCTCAGTTGGAAAACTCACCCTTGAAATCCTGGGCCACTGGCGTCCACCGAGACCGAGCTAAATACGATAACAGTGCCACCCTCTAGCGACGAGTTGAAACATGAAAGCTGCTTTACATAGCTACTGCGATATGGCCCTGCGAGATGGCGCCACCGGTCCTTGCCCGACTCGACGTGCAGCCGTGCAGTTCCCGAAGTGGACGCTGCGGGAGAATTGGCGGCGTTGCGATCACCATTAGCTCGGTTGTCGAGTACGGATCGGAGCCATCTTTTTAAAGCAGGCTCTATGGCAGTTTGCCAACTGAGTGGTTCTAGTAATGTTGCCTAAAGTTCTTCGCTCGCGTTATCACCTTTGGCCGTTACTTATGGACCTCTTCTTTGTGGCCAGCGCCCTTTTGAATACCTCCAACACATCCCGGAGTGCGTCAGATCCTGCGGCCGCGCTGGGTTGGGGCGGGAGCTGACATTTTTGGATGCGTGTCATTGACGTGCGAAAGTGAGGCTGTCCGGTGAAAAAGCAATTTCTTGACCGCCGTCTCGGTCTTTCTTTTCTGTTTGAAACCCAACCCAGCGAGATGGAAAGTTGGTTGCAGCCCTTTCACACTTCTCTCTCGACATCTTTCAACAAATTGGTCTATAACAGATGATTGAGATTCCGTGTGTATGACGCCTGAGGGAAAAATGTTCATCTCTTGTCCTCCTTAAGCGCGATCCAAACCGTCGTGTTTTTGTGCGCGTGCGGGCCGTGCGCTTCCCGGAAATTGCGTATTTCGTGATATTTTTTTGCTGTTTCCGAGGCGCTTTTTGAGTCAGAACCATGCGCGTTGGCTAGGACGGTACGCCTTCGGGCGAGCGGAGAGCATCTGCTCAGGACGGCGAAGAAACGCGGAGCCGGAACTAGTGCCCAGACTTGTACGTAATCCGTTACAAGTAACGAAATTACTTGTAATCCCTTACATTTATCAGTAATTTTGTAACGGAATAATTACATATTTCCTGGAGTAATTTTAAAGTAATTCCCTTACATTTTTTACGTAACGAATTCCTTGTAATCCGTTACACTTTTTTCAGGGCCAACCCCCCCCCCCCCTTTTCTAAAGAAAGGGTTGTTTTTATTTCGGTAAAGTCGAGCGCCGTGACACTGTCGCGCGAATTGACCAGCGCAAAGGGAGGCTTGGCACTCTTCAGTTCCGCAATGCCTTTCTTTGCAACACCAAGCCCCTGAATCTATTTTTTTAGACGCTAACAACAATGTAAAAAAATCCAAATAAACATTTCTACAAAAAAAAAAAAGAAGGAGGGGGCAAGTTATATCCGCTTTTTTAGTCCCTTTGTTTTTTCTTTGCGATTGAAGACGGGGGACGAGGACACCAAGTGATTGTGTGCCTCTTCGAGAAGCTCGAGGTGGTGAGTGCACAGACAAGAATTAACAATGTCCTTCTCGGTTATAGTGACTACGACCATTTTCATAATGTCACAACACGAGACAACGCTCCGTCTACCCTAAAATCCACTAAAAGAGATGTGATAATATGTGAAGGTGTTATTGCCACAAGCATCCTTGTTCGTTGCTGCACACTTATCATCTTCTCTTATAAACCAGGATGTATTTTTTCTGTTTCTTTCACATTATTTAACCCTGTTTTAAAAGCTACTTTTTTGTAGTCCAACTTCTAGGGTTGGCCCACTTTATTTGTGAATTCCAGCCAGGTTATCTCCATCTCAGTCACCCTTTTTGTGAGTCAGCTTTTTGCGAGCACTTGGAAAATGGTAATCGTCCTTCCTTCTTCTTTCTGTTTTTACCCCAGCAGGACGCATCTTATCTCAAGCAGATATTCTTTACAAATAAAACATAATGGTGGCTGACGTAGACTTGATATTCTGGGCTTGAGGAGAGAGTGAAACTCGTGAGTGGCGCCATAGCGCGGCTTACTTAGTACTCTGCCCTTCGCTGCCCGTGGCATCAGCGGACGTCAACCTGGAGAATACCGGAGTAAACTGCAGTCGGTTCGTGCTCCGTGCGTTTTTGAACGGCACCAAGAAAGGTACACACGGCAGACGTGCGTTTACATTTCCTTGTTTTAACGAACGTTCTAATTAATTGTTGTTATGAGTGTCCTTTTTTTAGTACTTATATTTATGTACTGGAAACTTTTTTTTTATTCACCAACGTCTCAATTGAGGCTCGACCTGTTCAGAACCAAAGGAAGAGGAATATCGAGCCAAAGCTTATTTATTATTTAATTATAACCTTACTGTTACAACTATATGTTTTGCTATTGTCTGGCAATATATGTCGGTATAGTAAGATGGACATAAATCAATACTTATTCTAGTTTTGGCTAGATGTATGATGACTTCCACAGCTTCGCGGCAACGGCTGCAACGAGGAAGCTTTGCTCTATCTTCGAGGTAAATAGTACTTCCATTGCTTCGCTGAAAAATCTCATTGCAGAGCATGAAGTATTCGTGAGGAACAATATGGAACTCCCATCCAGTGTCTCAGTTCAGAGGGTGTTCAGCGTAGCAGTGAACATATTGAGTAAGAAGTAACGCAAAATGTCTGACGAGACTTTCGAGAGTCAGTTGTTGCTCAAAATACTCAAGGTCATTAAATGGAACAGGTTGCAACGATAAGAACTTGAATAACCCTCTTCCCTTTTTTCTTACTTGAGGACAATAATGTTGAAAGTAACGCCACGAAAGTAACGGATTACTTTTTGGGGTAACGGTCAGTTACTTTTATGTGAGGGTAATTGTAATTGTAATAAATTACAATTTAGCCATGAGTAATTGTAAATGTAATTCCTTACTATTTTTCAGTAACGTGTACAAGTCTGGCGTAGTGCCCTCCGATTGGCCAGGAAAGGAGCGGCCTACTACACTCTAAAAAAAAAAAAAAAAGGACGAGAAATGGAGGAAAAATAGGTGTCCCTGCCTGTCGCCAACGGAAGGAAGGAAATTTCACCCGTTCCTTCATTTCACCGATTCAGATGCAGCGCCACCGGGTGGCGCTTGAAAAAGAGACCAAAATTCCACACCCCATGTTCGCTGCGGCAGCGGCGGTCGAACGCCGCTGCCGCCACGAACATGTTCAATGGCGGTGACGGCAACTTGAGGGCTTGTTTACTGTCACTTAGAGCAATCCCACTACCGCTCATGCGCGGTGCTAAGAGAGAAAAGCGGAGCTGCGGGGGCTAGCGGAGGCACACTAGTTTAACAAACAAAGCGAGGCGTGTGTCTAGCGGGAGTCACGCCGTATGTGCCCGCTTCGAGATCGCGCTTGTTCATGGTGGATGAAACCTTGCAACTGCGATAAGCACAGGTGGCGACTTATCACTTGCATGACAAGTACGACCACTCTCGTTGCGTTACTTGCTACATGACAAGTTGACAAGTAGACATAGTAACCCCGGAGCGAGGGAAGAAGAAAGGACGGACAGACACGAAAGTATGTCTATCTATCCTTAAACAGCTGGCCTGCCTATTTGCTTTTTATTTAATAACAAGTACGGCGCACGGAAACAAAATGGTCGTGATATTGGAATTTTGTTTTCTTTTGCGTGATTACGTAGTTGTTAAGATCGCTGCTCTATCGAGTCGACCCATCTTTACGTTCCTAACCGCGTCACCTCTGCGAGAAATATATGCTCTTCAAATAAAGCGTACGTACCATACAGCGAAAGGTAATCCGTGCGGCGTTTATTTCACTTCTGTGTAAAACAAAGCAGCATATCCAGTCGGACAAGAACGAGCACTGCTTTGCGCCGAGCGACTGCGTCCGACACACGTGGTAGTCCGTCAACATCGGGACAACGACCGGCTTGCGGGAACACGCGTTTTTTCTTTCTTCAAAACCAGAGCTTCGCACAAGAAATGACACTGAAATGATCATTCGGCGAAGGAAGTTTGAAGGGACGGAGCAACGGATCCGGGAAACAAGGTCTACTATTCATTCGGGAAGAGTCCACTTGGAAGAAAGGGTAATACAGACATTCCATTCTGGTTACGGGGCAAAGTGGGGGAGGGAGGCCGAATCCGCGGCCTTAAAGGGGTCCTGCAACAGCGTTTTGACTGATTTTTAATTTGCACCGAACCTAAGCGCACTGAACGTAGTAACTTAATGAAACTTTTCTTTTCTCAAATTTCGCTTTACTTTAGAAGTTATAGGACAAATCAGAATTACAAAAACAAGCAAAAAATAACCTGCTTCATGACGTCGTAGGTCCTGGCTTGAGTGGCCGTGAACTAGAGGAGGTATAGTGAGCTCATCGAGCGCTCACGGCTGCCGCACTTCGTGTCGACGGCTCGAGAGGGCGCCACTAAACCGTGTGTTGGATAGGCTGTATGAAGCGGGCGGCCAGGGCGACTCGCATTGCATTTGCTGCGCGATTAAAGACTATTTCGGCATAACACTTCATTGGCCACAAACGACAGCAAACACGGGGTAAAGACCAGTACAGGACGGGAGCCACTTCGCGCTGCCATACCGCCAAATGGCCTTTGTACGCTCCGGGACCTTTCTACGCTCGCCGTTCATCGGCGCCTCATCCCACTAGCCCTTTCTAATATGCGCCGCTTTTTCCGCTGCTTGGTGGCGGGTATGTCGACGGGTCATTTCCTGTTTCCGTACTTTATAAACTGCATTTGTTTCTTTTCTGATCTAAAATACTGAACAAAAACTACTTTCATACATATTTGAAACGGTTCGCGACACTTATATTTTGTATCTCGACTAAAAAAAAAGAACTTTTAGCGGCTCTGACCAGTAGTAAGCCCAGGACCTAAGACGTCACATTTTGCGCGCTTTCGGTACCGCGGGTCGCTCTCGTCGGTGGAGGAGGTTTCCGCGTCGTCCGGTTAAAATATGACGCACTGATATTTAGTGACTCTCCCCGTGCCCGCTGCCTTGCCCGAACCCCAAGGGACGTGGAAACCGCAAAAAAGGTAGACGCTTAAATATGATTGCAGGGCCCCTTTAAGGACACATGCAAAGAAAAAAAAACATTTTTTTAAAATAGCCTAGATGGAAAAAGTATGTTATAAAACGAATTTACAAAGAAGAAAGAAAATTTTTAGAGCTATATTTACGGCGCAAAACGAATTTGTAGTTGGCGCCCGCGGGAGCCGCCGCTGGTCACGTGGTAGACCTGTGCGTCGCCGCCGCCGCACGCTGAGCGTTTTGCGCCGCCGCTTCAACGCGTTTCTCCACGCCGCCGTCGCCGCCGCCGCACAAGTTCGTCTGCTTCGGGGCGCCGCCGCCGTCATCTGACCGGCGCACAGGTCTATCACGTCTGCTTGCGCTTTTTCAAAAGCTTCATTTGGGCTCTAAAAGTTACTTATTAATCTTTGTTTTTTGTTGCACTTCAAACGAAGATGAATAAGTAACTTTTCGAGACCATA
Source organism: Ixodes ricinus (assembly GCA_037355805.1). Lineage (NCBI taxonomy): Eukaryota > Metazoa > Arthropoda > Arachnida > Ixodida > Ixodidae > Ixodes > Ixodes ricinus. The sequence goes on along the minus strand of JAZHYW010025212.1, from coordinate 44,199 downwards.
GGAAGCTTCCGAAAGAGCGCAAGTACCACGTGACAAATAGGGGCCAGTCACGTGATAAATATGGGCCACTTTTCCGCGGCGCCCGTGGCCGCCAACTACAAATTCGTATAGCGCCGTAAATATAGCTCTAAAAAAAATTATTTTTCGTTGTAAATTCGTTTTATGACTTCCTTTTCCCAACCCGGCTGTTTAAAAAAAAGTTTTTTTTCTTTTCATGTGTCCTTTAAAGGAACGGATAATTCACCACAGGGGACGGTTCACCGCCGCGTTTTTAGTTTGTGCGGCATCTCCTGCTACTGTGTGCTACATATCAAATAACCCACTTGCAAAAAAAAATCAAAAGTAAAAAAGAAAAACAAGGAACACGTCGCACTTTTTTTTAAGCGGCCGACTTAGTCCAGTATTGCGCGGTTCCTTTTGTGTCGCGAAACGAGCGCGGCTGTAGTACACGACCAAGCCAACCCGGCGTCAACAACGTGGATCTCATGTCTACTCGTCGCAAACGTACTGGACGCACTTTTAGGAGAATCAAGGATGAACATAAACTTACTCGATAATAAATTAACATTCTATTTAGATAGCCACATGAATAGAAGATTACTAACAATTGCTGTACAAAGTTTTATTTTAGCTTTAGTGTCCGAAATAGTTGCATTGCGTTATCTCTCATAACGCTATATACTGCTCCGGGTTGCAAACGTTTTCTAAAACATGAAAACGCGGCTCCGCTACGGTATATATAAGGGAGGCCATACCCATAACGGATTGCTCATAGAGTTGCGGAAGTGACTGAACGATCTACTAAAATCTCTCAACACGGCCTTTTTAGCTCTCTGACTTGGGCAACGTGATGTTTTCAAGCGGTTGCATTATATCACCAAGGACAGTTTCATTTTAGTTGTCTGCTGTGATACTAAAGTCAATGGTCGTGGGTCCTCATCGCTCCCGGCACTTACTTTTTATAGGAAAAACGTTCCAGGTTAGAAAATTAAAACAATATTAAATTTCTCTAATACGGGTGGCAAAGCATGACCCAAGTTATGGTCTTTGCTGTTGCAACGAGTCTTGTTAAAACCAGTAATATTGTTTGTTTGAAAATATTTTTGAAGTACTCGTGCAACAATTAAATTTAATTATTACACCACCAATACTGAAAATAGATTACACTTGCACTGAAAATTTCAATCAAGCAATAGCTTGGTTGAAAATTTTAGCACCAGTGTACTGCATTTCAACACTGCATTGTCAACATAATTCTTCAAACTTATTAAAAAGATACTTATTAAATTTTATAAATTAGCCTAATGAACTACATTTGCTTTGATAAGGGTGTTGAATTAAGAGATGGGGGCTATTCCAAGAGACAATTGAAATAATGTACAAAGTACGAGCAATATATGCTCCGTCTCTCCGTGTTTATGCGACAGATGATGGCAGTCACCGTCCACTTTGGGGTTCAAAAATAAAACTGCCATATATAGAGAGAGTGCGAACTTAGCGTACGTGGAGAGGGATGGCGGTTCGGTGGCGTTGCGTTGTTGTTGCTGTGGGGTGTTCTGCTTGTGTTCCATGTATTCGGTGTGTTCAGTGATATATGTGTATCTAGCATGTAACGTTCAGAAGTCGGGAGACATCGAACAACAAATTGGCAAAAACAGTTAGGGCGCAGGCGAGCTGGTGTAGGTTTACCATCTTTTTAGACCACCTGAGACTGGGTGGAAGAAACACGACGACGTCGTCGTGTTTCTTCCACCCAGTCTCAGGTGGTCTAACAAAATGGTTAACAAATTAACGCTTCACCGATATTTTTTTTTCTGTTTTGAGCGCCATCTGGTGGAAGCTATATGAATTACGCGAGGGGAGAAAGTGCCCTCCATTGGACGAAAAAAGGTGGCAATTTCCCTTCCTTCTTAGGGGAGAAACGCCTTCTCCACGAGAGAAATAGGTGGCAACTTCCCTCTCTTTGAAGGGGAGCAAATTTTCCTCCTTAGGCAAAAATAGGTGGCAACCTTCCTCCCTTCTTAGTGCAGGAACTTTTCCTCCCCAGCTAATATTAGGCGTCAATTTTCCTCTCTTCTTGGGGAAGCAACGTTCTTCCCCTTTTGGGGGGAGGGGGAGGCAACGCTCCTCCCCTTCTAAGGACCATATGGGACACGGGTGTTCCTCCTCAAAGGGAGGAAGTACTACTCCTTTTCTTTTTTAGAGTGCACGTCACAGCGCGTTTTTGTGCGCCTTCCGAAAAAAATTAAAATCGTCCAACCTTCCTTTGCGCGCTCGGAAGGCGCAAAGGAAGGTTGGACGGATCGCGCTTTAGGCTCGCGCTTTAGGCGCTCTTACAAGTAGCATTACGTTCGTGAAGAATGCAACAGTGTATATGCATATGTGTCGTCTCCGTTGGTCGTTTCAAATACGCAGGTAAAGGACATGAAGCACTCCAGGTAGATGTGGGCCAGTCGAAGAGTGTGGCTCTGCTCTTCGAGAACGTCTCCAGGCTGTGTTCTCGGCCTGCAAGCATCGTGGTTAACTGCGCCGGCATTGGAAACCCTTTGAACCCTTTTGTTGACTTGTCGGAAGAGAGGTTTGATGATACCATCCGAGTAAATCTCAAGGTAATTTCGCTAATTTCGAGACAGATAAAATTAAGCTGGTCAGGACTTCGCGATATTGGACCTTTTATTTTGATTCTCAAAACACCTAAACAAAAAAGCAAAAAAAAAAAAAACGGCGGCGCATTAAACATTATGATAATTCGTTTTGTTTCAGTTCAAACTCCAACTAGGAACACCATGATATGTTTTACGCGAAACCGGAACAAAACTTAATATCGACAACCTGAGGCTTGAATTAAGCATGTCGTCTTCTGCAAACATGGAATTCGTTTGTGAGCTGGATTTTAAGCGAAATGTGTTACACTCCGGTTTGAGGAAGGAATGATACACACAAGGTCAAGACAACATATAACACATACAGATCTCATAGCAGGCAATGCGTAAGCGTCCAAAAAGGACATAATGTTAGTTCATTTTACGGACATAATCTTAGTCAATGTTCCGTTCCCAAAACAAAAGCTGACTCATTGTACCGAGCGAGATTTAGCAACCTGCTCACTTGGAATCGAACTCCGGACCATGAGATCCGAAACCCGACGTCCTTGATTTTTTATTTTTATTGCGACATCGGGAGAGAAGGTAACAGAACGCAAACATGAGGACAAAATGTGATTCACGGTAGCTTGCTCGAACATGCGACCGTCGGCGAAGGGAAGAGAATCTCCTCAGGTGATTCTATAAAGTCAGGGGGCAAGTCATAACGTGCTAAAGAATAGAGCAGCTTGCATATAACATCATGACAGAGCATCCAGTAGAGAGATTAGCGGGTGTCATAAACTTTAACCACTCGCGATTACTTCAGTTACCACAGGGGGATCCTCGAAATCCAAAAGGCACGATGTACTCAAGGCTTTACACGCATCCTCGGAAAACGCAGAACCGTAATACTTTATCTAAGTTCAGAAAGAGTTATATACGTGAAGACAGGAGACGGGACGTATATATATCACGTATATAACTCTTTCTAAACTTAGATCATTACCAACGTGCTCGCTCACAAGTATGTAATACTTTACTAGGAGAATACGCCCTATTTCGGTCATATGCATGAGTCAGCGCCACATCGTTCCCGAGCGGATTGGAAACCCAGCGTAGGAGAGAACGCAAGCATTGCGCCATCGACGCTGTCGAGCTTTCCAGCTGCGACGCTGGAGAGGGCTGCGGCCGACGCACCGAAATACCGGATATGCCAATGCAGCAGACAGGGATGTTTCGGATGTCTCGACGGGTTCACACGAAGGTACATGGCGACGGCCACCCCTCCAAATTTAAAGTGGACAACTCCAAGGCTGTGAGCCTCTAGCCGTCCTGTATACTAGGCAAAAGCTGTCATAGAGTAAGTTATATTTTTTAGTATATTCAGAATCCATGGAAACTTCTCAACAAAGGGTACTCATTTTACACTCCACTCCTGAATATTTATGTAAACTTGTCTCGATCATTCTGATCAATCCGGTTGGCGCATGAAAGTGCCCTGAGTGCAACACATTCAAAACATCGATGCTCCATAACCGATCATGGCTAATCATGACGCCACCTTAATGCGTGCACGACAAACATTGTGCTCCCTGGGTTTGTTAAAATGATAAAAAAGATATTTATATCTTTTTATTCGTGCTCGTAAATGTAAATATGTGTCTTAGATGTAAATGTAGCCTTAATTTATATATGTATATATAAACTAAGACTTTAATTTAAGTATCCCTTTAATGTGGCGGCAGTCCCGATACACTTGACGAGTTTGCCTACTGAATACAAAAAAGAAACGGCAAAACATCCGTTTACGTAGTATTTCTTCATGCTCGCAGGGCACGTTCCTGATGACCCAAGCAGCGGCGCGGGCTATGATTGCAGGAAACATTCGCGACGGGGCCATCGTGAACATTTCCAGCTTCCTGTCAAAGCTCTGCTTTCCTGGTTGTGGGGATTACACAGCGTCCAAAGCGGGGATGGAGGCATTCACCAAAGTGGCGGCAAAGGAGCTGGCTTCGCAGGGAATTCGTGTCAACAGCGTCCTGCCGACACTCACGACCACGCCTATGTCCGGAGTGAATATAAAGCCTGACGAAACAAAGAGGGTGGTTGAGAGGAATCCTCTAAAGAGACTCTGTCGCCCAGAAGAGGTGGCAGACGTCATCGTGTTCCTCTGTGGCCCCAGAAGCTCTTTCATGACGGGCGCTGCTGTGGACATCACGGGCGGGCTGTAGCTGACGGGCTTGACCGATGCCTCTTAGATGACAATTCATGCTCCTTTTATCTCCAAGCGTCATCACCTGTGAATCCACGCAACGTCGCCTGGCTCGCGTCATCATCGCCGCCAGCGTCTCGCATGGTGTGTTGAGACGCCACCATGCGTCTCAACACTACTGAGACGCCACCATGCGTCGAAGCTATGACGGAAGCGTCTGCCGCTAGGCATCGTCCCTCGTCGAGCCTTAGCGGGTTTGCCGCTTGGAGCGCATTGGCGACTCACTAATAATGACGTCGTTTGCGCGTTTTGTCTTCTATGGGGTATTGGCTTCACTCCTGTAGCGCTGGATTGTTTATGTCGATTACTAAATAAAGTCTAGTTCACATTAAAGCCAGTTTCGGTCATCTGAGCTAAGCAAACATTATGCTTCAGCTCGAGTTCAGCTACGCTGATTGGAAGTTCCATAAACGATGAAAGAAACAACTCCCGCGCATCTAATTATCGCAGCACACTCAATCAGATTGATAAATCAGCCGATAAAAGCACCGAACGAATCACAAATCAGGAAGCACTATACAAATTGACCAGGCCCCATGTTATTTTAAGGGAAAGCTGAAACATTTGTTTCTTTATTGAAATATCCTAAAGGTCCTTATGGGAAGAACGTTGCATGGGGGGGGGGGGGGGGTTAAGTACAGCATATATGAAAAAAAAAATCTCACACAGCAGTGCAAACGTACAAGAAATCGTAACTCAAGCAATACCTAAATGGCTGCTGATAGGAGAACGAAAACAATCGGGGTTTGTCTGGGTGACGATACGCTCTGTCAAATTATTCCACCTCACTCTGCTGTTCTGGAGAAGAAGGAATACAAAAGAGAAGTGCAGCAGGTGAAACAGCCAATTTTGCATGCGTGATTCAGACGAGGTGTAATGAAATGCGACAGTTAGGGTGCCTTGGTTGAGACATGATGCATAGTAAATGCGATGCAAAACGCCTAAGCAAGAAATCTTGCTCCTTAAGTCTAGTTCTGAAGGTCGGCTTTCTGTTTTATTAAGGTGACACGAGAATGTCGAAAATATTCAGCAAGAATAAAGCGCGCCACTCGGTTTTGAAAAGATTATATTTCAGTGATCAAATATGCTTGGTGAGGATCCCAGATGCTCCAGGCGTACTCAAGTTTTGGCCGAATTAAAGAAATGTATGCAGTTTTTTTAACTGAGGAAGAGCACAACAACTGTGTGTTTTAGGTATCCCAAAGAGCGATTGCACGATGATAACAGTGACTGAATACGTACCTTCCAGGAAAAATGCGAGTCGAGGTGAACACCGAAGTATTTGTAAGATGAATAAGGCTCAACAACGTTAGAATCAATAAAATAGTTATGAGAAAAAAAGGTTTATTTTCTAAAAAAATGAGATGACTTTGCATTTAGAAGCGTTAAGCTTCATGAGCCATGTCGAACACCACAATGATAGGTTAGTGAGGTCATTTCTTAGTTGAATGCTATCTTCTTCGTTATAAATTTTTGTGTATGCAACGCGATCGTCTTCAAAAATACGGATGTGGTAGCATATACATGAAGGTAAGTCATTATTATGTACTAAGAAAAGTAATGGTCCAAGGACGGAGACTTGCGGTACACCCGAAGGCACAGGGATAGAAGTTGAACTATGAGAGTTTACGACCGTGTATTAACTTCGGTCTGAAAGCCAGTCTTTGATCTAGAGGATGATGTTAATATCTAATTTTAGATGGGTAAGTTTTTGCAACAGACGCTTATGTGCGACCCGGTCGAACGCTTTGGAGACGTCAAGAAAAATAACACCAATTTAGGAACCGAAGACAATACAAAGATGGATATCACGAATGAATCTTGCGAGTTGAGTCTCGCAGGAATGACCCATCCGGAAGCTATGCTGGTAATTTTAATATTAATTGTTTTTCTTCTCAATACCGAATGCTGTTGGAATGTCATATATGTTTAATTATTTTGAGGCTATGCTTGTAATGAATATGGGCCGATAGTTTAAGGGGAGCTGCGTTCACTTGATTTAAATAACGGCATAAGTTTACCGACCTTCCAGTCACTTGGAACTGAATGATTAAGCAGAGATTGTGAAAAAATTGGGGACAATATGACACTGGAACTTTTTAGTATTACTTAAAACCTTCGATTTAATTTCGTCTTCACCACTCAAAGAAGAAACCTCAAGCTATCAATTAGTTTTACAACACCAGATGAATGAACCGTTATACTTTTCATTTAATCATGTTCAACAAACTCATCCAAAACAGAAAGGGCCGTATTTTCGCATTAAAATCCTGCAGCAAGTCCAACTTTCGGGGACACGGCAGTTTAGTTCCAGATTTTAGCGACACGTGGCGTATCGACCTTTACGAATTTTCAAAATGTAGTTTCGCGCGTCGATCACAATCTCGCCCTTCTTTCGCTATCCTCCCCTCACCGTCCTGCTACTGTCCGCCGGTGACCTCCTCTCATTCTTGCGCCTTCAGTCTGCTCCTGCTGCCGCGTGCTGCGTCATGTGCAAGAAATGTTGGAGCGACCAAAAAAAGAAGAAAAAAGTCCGCTTATCGCGGACAATAGGCGCAAACATCGTGGAACAAAAACAAAGGGTAAAAAAGACGCGGAAAAGATAAAAACTTCGCTGAGAAACCAGATTCATTCGAGAGGCCTATTTCACTGTTGTGTCTTACCATGTTAGGAAGGTACTGAAAAAACGCGTTCAAAATCAATCGCTGGGGGTATTCAGTTGTAGGGCTTCGCCTTTTGTGCGCGGCTTGTCCTGGCACTGTGGATTGTCCAATTCTCACCGTTCATCCTCCTTCATTGTCTCTCCCAAAGCTGACTCCTCGGCGTTTATTTCGTGTGCTTTAGAGCAAAAACAGAAATGAATATTCAGGGGCAAAATGATTTCAGCGTACCCGATAAGCAGGCGTGGAGGCATAAAATAATAAAATATGAGAAAGAACCAACGTAGCTTTATGAAATAAATGTAAGGGCGCAAATGAGCTAATGTACATTAAACATAGATTTAAAAAAAACGAGACTGCAGGTAACGACACACACACTCAGAAGTCTCAAACACAGCTGAAATTGTATTTTCCAAAACCTGGTTAAATACGAAAAAAAACGAACGAATAAGGGGAAGGAAAAAACCTCTTTCCACAAATGTACATTCCGACTATATAAGAATTGTATACTGTTGTGGGATGTGACATCAGTGGAAGAAACGGAAAAAGATGACCACAAACGTTTGATAATGGAATCGCTCGCAATACTACGTCACGGAAACGCTATTAATAAGCCTTGGTTTTGTTTGGACCACGAACTTCGGCGATTTCTTAGGCTGTGAAAAGTGCTGTCCTTGAGTGTCTACAAGTTTCCGAAAGAAAAGTTGTGAAGAAAGGTAAAAAACGCAGGCGAGCTGGTGAATGATATCCATAGTAAACCTGAGACGTAGGAAAATGAAAAAAAAAAAACGGACAGAACAGCGAAGTTTTTAACACAGCTTGAAATTTATTTAACAACCATCGTCTTATATACATGTAACAGACCTCCATCACAATTCAAAAGACCTCCTCGCCCACTTCACAGTGTACCCTCACCCTCAACCCATACCGACAAACGCACACAAAAGCAAACACGCCCGAAACACAAAGGAGACTAACTCGAAAAGCGAATGCAAGAACTTGTTCGTTTTCGGTCGGGGTGACAGGGTTCTAAGATAAGAGAGGAGGAGGATGTCGCGGAGGCCGTCATTGTCCTGGTGACTAACGGAATGTACGTTTGTAGAAAGAGGTGTTCTTGGGGGTCTTCCCTTCCCTTATCCGTTCGGGTTTTTCCTATTTATCCAGGTTTTGGAAAATAAAATTTCAGCTGTGTTTGAAACCTTGGAGTGTGTGTATACAATAATATACAAAATGGGTGATTACTAATTTCTGATGAATTAGTAAATATGCCAAATAAACTTCAAGAATATTACAAAAAAGAGGACACTTATTTTTAATGAAGTGGCGAATTCTAATTGTGTTAATTTGCAACGTGTGACACACAATCCGCTAAGCTAACAAACTTGTTTAAAAATCGGTGAGCTTTTTTCCGCATCCGCTCAAATGCCGGTGAGCTTTTCTCCGCATCTGTCGGTTTTGCGTTGAGCTTTTTTCCGGTGAGCTTTTTCCGCCGCCCCTGAACGGGACGCAGCAGGTATCGTAGTGGGAAACATAGGATAGCTGCAAAGGGGCCATAGCTGATAGCGGAGCGGGCCACATATGAACAGCGGAGCGTGTCTTAGAGAGGTATTGGAGCGGACCGCATCGGATAGGGAAGCTGACAGTAGCATCGTCTTAGAAATTTCGTCGTAGTGTATAAAAAGGCACCACGGAGTCTCAAGAACACCGTCATGTGCGCCATAAACTAACGACGCAGTTTGTAAATTTCGTCGCGCTGTGCGCGGTTGCGTCGGCATACGGGGGACGTTTGGGCGATAGATCAAAGGGGTGCCTTCAATTTCCTAAATGCGTCTTTTTTTAATTAGCCGCATTTTTGGCGACATTTAACCATATTGGCGGCGTGTGCAGACTACAGGGGGCGCTCCTCTAGCTGTCATCATCATCGTTTGTGACGTCACGGGTAGGACAGACTGGGACAGACCGCGCAGATCTTGGATTCCTCGGCTCGTCAGCTCGCTTCCCGCGTTGTTTGGGTAATGCGCGGCAAAGCCGGTTTCACGCGTTGTGTTTATTTGGCGATGCGATATTTGTAGTAGTTCATTTTACCAAAGTTTGAAACCGAACGTGGCACGCGTAGTCGTGCCAACAACCATTTTGAGGACTGAGGTGTCGAAGCGCTCGGAAGGTGGTGTGCTGTTCTCTACCCCAGTAGAAAGAGCTTGATGATGAAAATAGAATATCCTGCACTTTATCCTACTACAACATCTACCACGGCGAGTAGGGTGTATTTTTGATTATGATGCGGACAAAATGAAACTAAGAAAGGAATGTCTCATCAAATGGAAAATAGTAAAGCGAAACTCGAGAACCACTTGCGTGTGTAGTAAACACTTCAGTGAAAGCGACTCCGTGCATGCTGTTGGTTCTGTGGGGAAGGAATAATAAGCGTGTGCTCCGAAGAAATGAGCCAAGACAAGGAGAAGCGACTGGTTCGTGCGTTCTACTGGCGTGCATCTGTCTCGAGGAGCGCGGGTGTTGCGCGCCCGAGAACATCGTCTTTTATTTATTTTATGCTGAGTGCTCAGCGCATGTCATGCTCCGCATCTGTGGTCACTACAGATATGCACCCCCTGGTAGGATTTATGTCGGATGCTCCGCATCTGTGGTCACTACAGTTCCAATGTGTTTGTGAATGCTGGTCTCTTATTAGTTCCGAGTTGATTCCTTTTTTTTTAGTTTTGTAAACCAGTAAACGAACATTTCCTTAAAATAACCGGCAGGAAGAAGCAGTGGCTGGCTTCCGGAGTCGTTTCAACTAAATCCCTGCTTATTCACCCGGTCGATGCGAAACGTGCGAGACCCCTCGCAATCGAAGAAGAGTAGGCATGTAACTCGTTGAAAGCCATGGTCGAAGAAACGCTCATATTAGTTTTATAAGATATACGAAAAGGCGCTTGAGTACAGTAAACGATACATTACATGTGTTATCTTTAATCCCAACCTTGGGGCGTGGAGAAAGCAGTGTATTTTGTTGATACGACAACAATCTCCAGATAGCTTGAGGTTACCAGCTGACGCCATAAAACCTGAAGCAAGAACGTTTGCACGCAGGAACTGTGGGCACGGCGCGTCCGTAGCAACATCTTTCAATTGTGCGAAAATTTATTATATGGCTATATATCTTTTAAAGGGTTTTAAGTACCGTTGTACTTTTCAAACGTTTGCATGTATGCCCTCATAGGGGCTTGTGATGTGCAAATATGAATATATATTTTATTTACGGAACATTCCAGACCTTTTTTGTTTAACTAAGGCAGATATGTTGTTGTAACAACTAAACATTTATAATTTTGTTTTACATTAATTTATTTAGTGTAATACTGTAAACGACTAAATTTTCGCGAGGACCTAATTTTCGCGAATTTCGCGAATCGTCTACAATTCGCGAAAAATACGTCCCGCGAACAATTCGGGCAATATGTGAACGCTACGGAAGCTACACTCGATTCGCAAAAATTGGAACCCGCGAATAGTTTAAAATTTTCAGCTTTGGCCCGATTCGCGAAAATTTGAGCCCGCGAAAATTAAGTCGTTTACAGTATTCTAAAATACAGCAAATCTAAGTTTTAATTTTGCAGTAATAATTGTTGTCATAAATAAATATTCTGTCTTGCAAGGGACTCTGGTAGCTATAAACATCAATATTAAAAAGAATACAGTATTTGCCTGACCCCTTTTTGGCCAGATACGGGTTTGTGAGTGCTTCGCTGTGCACTTGCCCAGATGGTCATTTCTGAATGAGCTTAATTGCCCAGTACTGGTACTGAAAAAATAAGTTAATTGATTGAAGAATTAAGATGTTCACTTCAAATTAGAGTCCTCTGTGAGTCACTCATTGCATTATCATAAAAGACACCTACATGGAAAGACTCAAGCTACATGCTTCCTATGTGTAGGTACGCTTCTTTTTTCTGCGACAACTTGGCGATATCAAAATAAAAACTAGCATCGCCTACAGTGTTATTAAACGGCCCTACGCTCGCAGTGTAAGCGCCACTGATATGCCATAGCAGCGATTGCTACGAGTTAAATGCTCAAAATCGGCCAGAAGCCAATTCGTGAATAATAAATACATTTTAAACTTGTTTCTTTCTATCTGTACTGTCTATTTCTCGACTCAGGCGGAAGCGTGTGACCCTCCTCGAAACTTAGAGTGCGAGTATGAAAAAAGAGAAAACGGAAAACAATGGCGAGAAAGTTAACATGACAGGTTAGTCACGGCTTCCTACTTTGTACAGGGGGAAGGGGAGCAGGCAATGAAAGTAGCCATGAAAACGACGCTAGCATTAATCCTTTGCCATGAAACACCCTTTGTGCTGTAGTTGTCGTTCTATATAGCCAATCCAGCGAAGGCGATGAGCATGACTTTGGGGTCACCAAAACAGAAATGAAAAATAAAATATTTCTGAGATTTTGTGTACTGCTCGGTTGGCCACGGGAAAAGGTACTCATCCTCAAAACAATTTTTGACAAAGACGTAATCAGCATTCTTTTTGCGTTCTGTCATTAGCAACAAAATAACTTCTGTTTAGCCGTATCATATGATCAAATTTTTTCCCGAAAATCCTATTCTTAAGTGCTCGCGTGCAGGTTGGCTCTTTATCTTGCAATAAAATATAATTAAATCGTACAAACTGGAATGTGTAGGACGAAATAGTAGTCTACCTGAAGCGAGGTGAAGCCTTACGTTTTGAGGGGAGAGGAGGGGTGGTTAAAATATGGGATGAGGACGATTCGTCAAATGCGCACTTGTCGCAGGCCGACTGGTGACAGGATAATTCGTCACATAGGAACATTGGTCATAGGGCGACTCGTTCATTGGACAGTTGGTCACATTGACAGCGTAGAAAAGGATATAATAATCAACAAATCGCAATTTTCAGTAACTAGCTATGTTCTCTGACAAGTGTGCAGTTAGAACAATGGAACAGGATGCTTTATTGAAAAGCAATATGTATGTAAATGTATGCAATGCCGGAGGATGTGCATAATCGTTCGAGCATGTATAGATACCACGTAATATTTGTTTCAGGTTGCTAGAAATAATTTAGATGTACAAATATGTTTCGAATAAAAAATATTTGGGAAAGAAACTTTACCATTCCGATATAAGAAGTCCAAGACTTCAGAACGCAATGTTTCGAGCCACTGCACTAGGCTGTCAATCTGGCGGGTGCTGTCGTACAGTCCAGCAATGAAGTGTCTGCCTGTTGCCGTCGGTGTGTCTATTTTATTTTTAACGCGCCTGTAGAGTTCCGTTAACACACTTGCAACAGAGTAGGACCGACCGATACAAGACCGGTTTTAAGCCTCTTGCGACGGCGTAGGAGCAACGCAGTAGCGCATCCGGTTCTACGACGACACAAGAGGTTTAAAAAACCGGCCTTGTCTCGGTCGGTTCTACTCGATCGGAAGTGTGTGAACTGGCCTTAAACGTTTCTGCCACCTTCAGCCTGTGAGATCTTCATTTCATCGATGTCGAAGTGGCGACGAAGTGGGCATTTCAAACTCGGCGACATCCCTAACAGCCAAAGGAGTGCCCGACAAAATGCTATGCGGAGTTTTACGGTTTCCCATTGTAACATAAACAATTGATTAAAAAAGCAAATATTTCAATGCTAAACGTAGAACAGGTTTTGGCACAGACCTGCTGGTTAGACGACTTTATGCAGATCTCGGTTGGGTCCCCCCAATATCTTTTGCGGCAACTCCAATACAACAGTGCGTTGTTCCTCCTGCTATTATTACTTACACAGGAACCCGTCGCGAGTCAGCATCGCTCCACCTTTCTCTGTCGAGACCACTTCTATTTTCTGGGAATGACACAACACTTGTTCACTCTCGATCACAACACTTGTTCACTCTCGATTGCAACACTTGTTCACTCTCGATCACAACACTTGTTCACTCTCGATCACAACTCTTGTTCACTCTCGATCACAACACTTGTTCACTCTCGATCACAACACTTCTTCACCCTCAATCAACCATGATGACCTTGGGTCAACCTTGCCTATTTGGGCCAACCTAAAATATGTTTTTGTTCTATTTGGGTCAACCTTGCCAGGTTGACCGGAATGGAACAAAACATAATTCAGGGGACGAACCATTGTGAGACAGATTGCCCCCATAACGAATCATCCTATGACCAATGTTCCGCTGTGACAAACGGCCCTGTTACCAGCCGTCCTGTGACGAATCGCCATGTGACAAATGGACCGTATCCTTAAAATATATAGCTGCAGTAAAAAAAAAGAGTGAAAACTGTACAAAGCTTCTCAATTGGGACGCATAGAGCAATTAGGGCGGACGTTTTGTATGTTGCGATATGCACTGATTAGGTTGTCATTTTGTTCTTTAATGTCTAGAAGACAGTTTCGCCGCATCCATCAGGTCAAGCACCGGTTAGGGTGCCGCGAACCGATTAGTTCATGCACTTTTCGAGCACATGAGTTTTTGCGTTGTGCTGGCGTTGATGTTAACCTTGCCGAAAGTCTCCATTAGTGCCTCTCTGTGGTCTTCGTATGTTGGTTGCGCCCATCAGGCATGTTTTATGTCTTCGGGTTGACTGCACGAGGTGCGATTAGATGTGTTCTACCGTCTGAGATAGAATTACGACGAAAACCAAATACGTAAAACCTCTGTGGTCTATAGTTGAGAAAGCAATTAGGCATGACCGGGGTGAAGACATCTATGTACATGGGACGTATGCGTGGTAGACCAAAATATTGCGAAGTAGTATATCTCCTTCAAATGGTACAACCAGGAATCTTTTTGACCCGTGAATGGAAACGCTCTGCTGCTGTATAAATAAAAAACAAGCTTGAGCATAAAAATTCACTATTGGTGTAAAAGCAAGCCTTCGCGCAGAAAGGCCCACCATAACTAAACGGTATAAACCGCACAGACCACTTTGCGTCCTTCAAAGAGATCAAACGAGGTGTGCTCAGTGCTTGGAGAAAACCACCTCTCCATTCGACAAACGGATTGTTGAGATTATTTCAAGTGCTTTAAGAGAGCTTTAAGTACTTTAAAAATAGAGCTGCTTAGTGGTGCATCTGTCGAGTTTCCGACATATAAAACGACTTCAAAATATTAACGAAACAAAGGCACTGAAACCTTTTGAGCAAATTTAGTAAGAAATATTTATTATTTGTGTTTAGATATATTGGTAAATAGGAAGCTACAATCAAAATACTACATTTTATGTTGAAACGGGGATCCGGACGATATGGTCCCGGATATTATGGTCCCGGGATATATGATCCCGGACAAAATGGACCCGGACAATATAATCCCGAGTGCTAGGCCGGCCAAAATGGTCCCAAATCATTTTCGCGGCATTTTTCTTTTTTTTTCTTGCTTTGACAGGCTTGTAGATTGCGTGTATTTGTTTTTGCTAAACATTTATGACATGAGCTGCTGGTCATTTTGAAGTTCGTTTTTTATTGCTTGGTCTTCACAGGTTCCGGTTATTAAATGTGATTCACAAAATACTTATGGTACGAGCCGTTTGTTAATGTAGAGTTTATATTTTTTGCGGATAATTTTCACCATTCTTTCTTCTTTTCGTGCGTTTAACTTCAGTTTGAACCAGTCCCAAGAGAAATGCAACAACGACTGCTAACAGTCTGCGCACAGTACGTATAAGCGGGCCGTACCATGAATGACCTTCTGAAGGGCGTGGGCAATATTGACACGTTCCCACACCAAGCGCCGCTTCAATATCGTAGACCTGTTGTTAGAACATAATAAAACGTGTCATGTGTTCAAGAACATGTTTATTTCCATTGTTATTTCCTAACATTGCATCGGAACATGTGGTACGTGCATGATAAATTGCCTTCATTCCCTCTATGGCGAATCGACATGTGACGAATGGACCGTATTCCATTTCTATCACTCACCTTAAAAGTAATCGCTACAGATAACAGCGACATTTTAGACAGAGGGTCAATAGTGTCGAAATATTTACTTGGGAGCACTTTGTTGAGGATTGCACTCGGGACCAAATTGTCCGGGACGATATTGTCCACGACCATATTGTCCGGGACCATATTGACTTACACCCATTGAAATGTGGCCTGGACGCGCGACAGCGTAGCCTTTAGTGTATCATTAAATGTCCCGAGACGCTCATTGACGCGTGACACCACACCTTTTACTGCGTTACCGGCAGGCTCCTGACACCAGCATGGCAGACGTCATGTGCAAGCTTTATATAGATATGTCGTTTGCGCGCATCTGATCGCGCATCGGTTTATGATGTCAACTTTGCCGACGGGAACCAAAGAAAAATAACATATTATGGCACTTGTACTTTGATCTTGTTTTTTTAACTCTAGTGCATGCTGACTCATTTTTAATATTAGTTGGACCTAAGCTAGCTCTTAAATGATATTACAGTGGAATGGCATCAGAAACACCATTAATCATACCCAGGGATCTTCGTTTTCGGGTAAAATTCGATATTTCAGATTTTTGGACCCGGAACGAGTTTTATGAAAACCGGGTTAAACCTGTTTTGTCCCCGAAAACCCACTTTCCTGGAAGGCGAAAACGAACTTAAAGTCTGTAAATTAAGAGACATTCTAGGATGACTTTTAGTGTGTCCCCAGTTTTGCAAGTTCGAAGATCACATATATTTTCTAATTCGAGTGACCATTCGCTTCCAAACGAGCTTAGATGGTACATGGGGGCGGCGGAGAAAAGCTCACCGGAGAGAACCTCTTAACCAAACCGGCAGATGTGGAGAAAAGCTCACCGGCCTTTGAGCAAATCCAAAGAAAAGGTCACCGGTTTTTTTTTTCTCAGCTTAGCGGATTGTGCGTCACAGGTGGCAATTTAACACAATTAGAATTCACCCATTTAAACATAATTCTCCACTTTTTTGTAATACTTTTGAAGTTCATTTGGCATATTTACTAATTCCTCAGAAATTAGTAATCACTCAATCTGTATATTAATGACACCGCAAGTATAAAATCCAAACATCGGACACCCGTTAAGAGACACTAATTTATTGACAGCTTGAGAGTGCGCCGTCGGTAGCTCTGTCCGATAGAGAGGTTTGTTTTTTGCGAGCTAATATGAATAGCGATGTGTGAACCGCTTCAGCTTCGAAGATTGCGGGGTGCCTGATAGATGAGTAGATGTTTGTTGATATAATCAGTGTCGGCTATGCTGTTTTTTTTTAAATTTCATTTTCACTAATAATGCTTTAGTTGCGAGTACAGCCTCGTCCTGTCGCGTTTGTTGTCTTCACTCCGTCTTCGTCGTTTGAGCGGTTTTCATCATGTATACCCTTTACCAACTCGCCCAATTCGCAACCTTACTGAAGACTAGTTCTCATATAGTCACGAGTAACAACGGTGACAGTGTGCCGCTCTGAAGGTCATGGGTTGCTCGCCGTAGAAGGGCACTATCACACAAAGGCAACGTGCGGGAACACCAGCACGAACGGCTAGAAAACGTGCTTCTCCGTGGAAGAAAGAAACCTCGATATCCAACTGACCGTTCTATCCTCTTTTCAAAAGTTAACAAAAGATTCAAAGAGAATTTCAGGCACGGCGTTGTTAAGCACGCATTTTTAAATTTTCGGCATTTACAGTTTTGCTTTTTTGGTTTTAGGCAGAGATTATTAAGTTTTCGAACTTTTTCCTGTTCTTCAAGTTCATGAACTTTTTAGATAGGCTTTCGTTGCTTAGAGAGTAAACCACAAAAAAAACAACCTCGCCCACCGTTATTAAATTGGGGGAAATATACACAATAAGTTTAACAAATATTACAAAAAATAAATTTTCTTTTTTATAAAGCTGACGAATTTTAATGATAATAGACTGACATATGTTACGCGTGATCCAACAGCCTCCATATGAAAAGAAGAAAAAAAATCGGTGAGCTTTCCTCCGCATACACTCAATGGCCGGTGAGCTTTTCTCTGCATCCGCCGGTTTTGCGGTGAGCTTTTCTCCGGTAAGCTTTTCTTTGGGATTCGGTACTTGGAGACTGGAAACAAGTCTATGGAAGCTTAGTACTCAACAAGTGATTTGTTGGCATGACGCTATTGCGCGATACCCAAGCTAGTGAATATCGCGCCTACAATGTTTTAGGTTATGAAAGAACCTGCGCTACTTCAAGAGGTAGTTCAATTTCTTTTTGATAACTTGTTTTAAGTGCTCTCTCGACCCCTTGACCTCAGGTCGTTTGTGGGGAATTGCAGGATGGGGAGTGCGGTGGGGGTGAAATGCTTAAAAGTGGTGCCGGAGCCGGGTCTTTCGACACACCATGTGAAAAACAAGGAATATCATGTGAGATCGAACACGGTTTCTGCGTATTATTTGTACATTGCATAATTTTCTTAGTGTAAATAAAATCAATCACGCCCTGAGGCCGACGCGCTATAGTGAATTTCATTTTAAATTGTTGATATTTTCTAAATATAACTCGTCAAGACTCGAATCTTTTAATGAGTACTTAAAAAGCCCGATTTCTCCCGGGTTATCACGTATAAGAATAGCGCCCTATTTTTCAAAAATATAGAACGCCAAACCGTAGACTATAATAACGCACCCTGTTGAAATTGCGACAAGTAAGCTCGTGCTGCTTTGCAAGAGTGTAAACAAATACATGCGAAATATGCAGACAAAAGTTATCAAACTTCAGCACTGACGCGCAAAACCTACTTAAATATGAAAATAGGTTGTAACCTGCGGGTCGATATATATATATAGTTAAAGCATGAAGACAAAAAATAATAATTTGTGCCAACCTCGAGAGGGTTCGAACCCAGGCGCGTGAAACGCTACGCGGCAATCCAAGCCAGGAGCGATAACCGCTGCGCCACCACCGCATTTTTTTTTATTTTTAAAACAGTTTAATTTTAGTTTGCAGAAATATTTGAAAATGTTCAAGTACACAAAGCATTCACCACACTATCTACAACATCCTAACATGAATGGTGAAGTATGAAACACACGTGAGGTATGATACGTGGTAGACATACACGCAGTTCTCACTCATTCCAATCAGTACATAAAGAATGCACATCAGCGTCGTTGGCTTGTAAAGTTCAGCACGAACATGTCACTGACACTTGCGAAAAGTCATTTCAAAAAAGTCCCAAACAGTGATCTTTAACAACTATAGCACATATGTGACCGATGGAAGAATTACTTTTAGAAAGCAGACGGCGTGGGAAGCATAAAGCTTGCTTATGACATTGCCTACGGTCGCCCGGTGCGGCTCGTGGAGGTATGTCGTGCAAAATGCGTTCAGGAACCTTTCTGGATGGTACTACTGTGAACCTACCTGGCTAAAAAAGTCACGCATAGTCCCGGCCTCCTTAATCATCGATTACTTTTTCAGGGGTCTGCCTAGAATAATTTATTACCGCAAAGTTCGTCTCTCTCTCGAGATTTTCCATACAAACTGGCCAGAATTTTAACCGCATTTGGAACCACCTTCCGCTCTTTGTTAGGCTCTTTTTTTGTGTCGAGGCGACGTCAACGCTCATCAAGAACCCATGTCTGGTGTAACTTTGATAACTGTGCGCTCATTTTTATCTTATAACGAGAAAACGAATTTTCCCATTAAAATTTCGACAGGGTACCGGCGTCCAACAACAGATGGCGCGAGTAGACCGCGGCCTAGATTGCTGGGTATGGAAAAGCAGAATTCAAAATACGAGCACTTTCGAGGTCAAATATTAAATTTCCTGATATATCAATAAGAATTAATGCATCAGCTGATTTATGGTTTGTTACTGTCCAAAATATTTTGGGGTTTGTACGCGACCTATTCGGGAGAGTGATTTGGTAGTTCGAATTTCTATACTTCGTTTCACCTTATGTTGTATCGCAGCGAAGGCTAGAAGCCCGAGCTCATAGCGTTAGCAGCTTGTAACGAAGAAAAATATAGGTGTCTTTTCTTCTCCGTTGATGAACGATACTGATGTTAACAAGCAACTGTTTATTTAAGGAATATTAGATACTCTTTTGCAACAAATATAGACAATTCGTCAATGAAGTTTGGGGGAATAATCCTAACCTCTGGCGACTTCCTCTGCCGTCCTCCTCGACCACACACACCCTCAGCGGGGGCCCCGACCACAGCCAAACTCGACAAACAAGGATCCACACAAAGGCGGGCGAGCCGAACTCCTCCACAGCCGTAAGGGGTCCCAAGTTTGCGAGCTAGCGAGCGGACGGCTCCACAGCCGAAGGGGGGTCGGACGTGCAGGTTGGTTTCCAGAGGCAGGGAGATGTCCAATGTTTGGTATCCGGGAGCAAAGTCCCCTGCAGACCCTTGGCGGCTGCTTATATAGGGTTCAGCAGCATTCTGGGTTCCTCCAGTCCACCAATCAGAAAGCTTTGGAAGGACCAATCAAGAGGGGTTTTCTTAGCACCAATGAAAAGGCTCGGAGCCTAAGCAAATACCAACATTCCGAAAACAAGCGCATACACAAGAAAGAACACATTCCAAATGAATCTTACGAGAGAAGTCATAAACTATAGAAAGCACCTTCGTACGTAGACAGAAAAAGTTATACATACAAAGAGCAAAACCACCTCGGAGGTAGAGATCCCAAAAGCAGACATGCACAAGACAAAAACATTTCCAACGCGGGGTTCTATAAACTAAGTGTAGCGTTACAGCGTTCACGTTCGCCCCCATTCATTCAAAATACGAGCACTTTCGAGGTCAAATATTAAATTTCCTGATATATCAATAAGAATTAATGCATCAGCTGATTTAGGGTTTATTACTGTCCAAAATATTTTGGGGTTTGTACGCGACCTATTCGGGAGAGTGATTTGGTAGTTCGAATTTCTGTACTTCGTTTCACCTTATGTTGTACCGCAGCCGAAGGCTAGAAGCGCAGAGCTCATAGCGTCACAGCAGCCGCTCTTAAGTCACGAGAGCTCGTGCCGCCGAAATGTGCCGAGAGCAAGGAGCTCGCGCTTGTAGGCATTTCCTAAGGTGAAACAGAGTATAGTTATAACAACTTTTTGTTTCTATTCTGTTTCGCACTCCTGGGCAACGTTATTAGGAACAACTCAGTTCTGGAACTCCGCTCCCGAGGGGGTCCCCTTCGCGTGGCGCCTGTTAGAGGGCGCGCTCCGCATTAATACTCGCTATCATCATCATTGACGGTGCGGTTCTGGCTTTTCTTACGGATAACAACAGCAGAAAACTTTCATATTGTTTCTGCTGCTGTTGGTAGTCACATTTTTACTTTTTACTGGAGAAAGGGCAAAAACTAACCCAAAACTATGCTGAATTTCGAGAGGAGTCGGGACTCAAAAGCAGCCGCGGAGCAGTCGCAGACGAAAACGCGTGGATTAATGCGCCGGCAGCTCCACCTAGCTGCAAAAAAATCGGACACGGTTTTGGACCCCCTCCAATGTACAGCGTCTATGGGAAGTTCCATAACTGAGTTGATCTAGTAACGGTGCTCCTGGGTAGCTAAACTCGTGGAGCAAAATATTCTTCGCTTTTTGACGTAGCGGGGGAGTGACCAAAAGAACGCCGCAAAGTTTCCTCCTCCCTGCGCTCGCTCAACTTCGCAACTTTTGACGAAAAATCCCCCGCGATCCCTAGGCGGTGAACGAGAGCACGAGACAGCGCGGGGAGGCGAGCGTTCACGCCGCCCGCTCGCTGTACGTTGTCTTTGAGCTCTCTAGCGCCGACAATCCCGTCATGCCTCGCCCAGGCGAGGAGCGAGAGCAGACGACGGGAGTTCGTCTGCTACGAGGCGGCATTCCGCACAGCGGAGCTGAAAGAAAAAGTTGGTATTCTGCTCCAAATCGCGTCCCGCGGGCCACAAACTCAAACGCGAGCTTGAATTGTAAGCGTCTGATATTCCACGAAGGGAGCAATCGACGACCCGTGTTTTATTTGTAAAATTTGGGTCGCTTTGTTGCCGTACAGACGCTGAAACCTACCAGTGTATAATGAAAGGCCCAGGACAAACACAGAGGCCGCGAGATCTCGCATAATCTGTGTGCAGGTGAAAAGTGGAACATTTTTCGACAAAGCTCCCACAGCAGAAACCTGTGACGCATTGACTCAGCGTCCGGGAAGACTATACATGGAGACGTTGCCCGAGGCTCAAGCACAGTCATATTTGAACGGCAGCTATCCTGCCCCGTCGTATTTTGTTTGAGAAAGCTCTCGTTCTCAATGCCCTCACCAGGGAAATAAAAAAAGTCTTACGAAACGTATTGCTAGATGTTCCAAAGAACTAGATTTAAGCAGTATCCTTTCAGTGGTTCACTCATAATACTATGCTTAAAACGAAGCAAGCTTTTGCACGTACAGTGCCATAAATTTTCTCAAGTGTATGGATGGAAGAAGAAGTTTTCGTTTCGGGCGGACGTGATTTTCTCAACGCTCCACCAAAACCAGTTTCTACATTCCGTTCGGGGGTGTCAGCCCCCAGCGCAACCCCAATCATCGAGGAGAATGCCATGGACAATCAAGGGACCCTCGGTCCCCCGATTCTGAACCCGGCGGAGTCCATATCGGCAAATTCGGAAATCGAGGAGATGGAGTCAGCGGTAAGCCTAACATCTGGCACCTGCGGGCCCCAGACCCCGGCGAATGCAACGCAGTCACCGACGTCCGATGTCACGACTATTGACATACAACTTGACACGGGACTTCTCAGGCATCTGGGAATTTCAAAAGAAGACGTAGGAAGACTGATAACTGAACTTCTGGTCCACTACGCGCAAGGCACGTTGAATCTAAGAAGCGCAATCCCACAAGACGTCCCAAACGAAGGGACAGCAACCCAGCCAACGCCCGACTGCAAAATGGTCTACCATCCACCTTCGAATGATTTTCCGGCACTGAACGACCCGCAAGGTAAAACAAACGCTTCTCTCGGAGTGTCGCAAGCTACGCTTACCGGTGAAGGAAACGGCTTTTTAGGCCATGTTTCCCAGCTAGACAATTGGCAGGTGAGCAGAAACAAGCGTCGACGCAAACGAGCTACGACGCCAACAGAAAATCTAGATGTGAAAGCGTCAGATGAGACCGAGGAAAAGACGAAAGGTCAAGCACCTACACAAACCGTGGTACTCAAGCCTATATGCCGCGAGGATGTAAAAACATTCGGATCAAGAGAGATTAAGAATGCTGTGGAAAAAGCGGGAATTACGTGCGGGGAAGAATATAGGATCCAAATCCAACCCAAGACGAACACGATCGCAATAACCACACGCAACGAACAGACGACAGAGAAACTCCTTAAGATCACAGAACTGAACAAGAAAGACAAAGCATACGCCCTACGACCATACAAAGCCATGGGAAATAATCACAGTAGAGGGGTAATTTATCTCAACGTAGATGCCAGTGAAGAGACCCCCGAGACTCTGTTAGCCGATCTGGAGTGCCGGACGGCAAAAGTCGTTTACGCAAGGCTTATGGGAAAAGATAGTAATGCTGTAGTCATCACCTTCGAGGGCACCCGGTGGCCTAAAAAGGTGGTCTTCTCTAGACAAATCTTCAATGTGAAACCCTACAGACCACGACCGATCGTGTGCTATAATTGCCATGGCCTAGGTCATATGACCGACGTCTGCCCCTGCCACGAGCGTCGATGTGGATGTTGTGGCTACACCCACGAAGAGGATATGGAGCACTGCAAAAGGGCACCGCAGTGTCGAAATTGCAACGGACCCCATGTCGCTACGAGCAAGGACTGCCCCAAGCGCAAGATTCCAGCGAAGAAAACTTCAGAGCTAAGACAACCACTGCGACCGCAGAAGACTAGCTATGCGGATGCGATTAAAGTAGTCGATTCGACACAATCCACGGTCCAAGTCAACAGGTGTGACCCGAGCGGTTCACGAGAACGGGCTTCAACGGACTGGGTTCCAGACTGGGCCAAGATAATCGCCAATGAAAACAAGCCAAAACCGCAGCCGCAGCTGACTGAAACGAAAGAGAAAGACACGGCACGGGTGGACGAACGGTACGCCACCAAAGCCGAACTAAAACGAATAGAAACCAAGGTAGACACAGGATTCGGCGTCATATTCAAAGTGCTAGAAGAAATCCGCAAAGGCTTATTTGAACTGAAAAAAGACCTACTGCCTGGACGCTAGAACCCAAACGATTGGACGGACTACCACGAAAAAGACCCGGATCACTCAATGAAATTGCTGCTCTTTCCAGTCCCGAGGGGCAGAACTTGAGCTCCGCTTTGAACGCAAATCCCCGCCTCAGGTTTTACTCCTACAAGAGACGAGAACGTCCCACATGACGCTACCGTGCTATAACTTCTACACCGAACCTACAATACGAACGCGTCCTAGTTATAGGGAGACGTGCCCCATGGAGAAAAAAGGCTGGGCCGCTGTGGGTGTACTTAGACACATCCCTCAGGCGCAACTGGACACATCAAAACTCTGCTCAGAAGAAAGAGGGGTGGTTGCGGTGCGACTTAAAAATGGCAAGCAGCGACTGGTGGTGGCCTCAGTCTACATCAGACCTAAGGCCAAACCAGAAGAAGGAGAAACAAAAAGCTGGATCCGCGAGCTGTTAGAGCTGGCCGATAAAGATCAGCTGGTCGTCGGAGGTGATTTTATTGCACAACATAGGGATTGGGGTTACCGTATTAACACCAGGAAGGGTAGGGACATCGCCGAAGCCATGGAGGAGATTGGGCTCACACTACGAAACGAAAGTGGTGTTAAGACCAGGCTAGCCAAGCAAGCCCGGCAACATGACACCACTCCTGACCTAACGTGGGCCTCAAAGTCCCTGCCTCTCCGATGGACTCCATGGAGGGACAATCTAGGCAGCGATCACTACCCCATAGATATTACCGTAGAGCAGCATAAGGACGGCAAGACCAAAGAAGCACGACCGATCATCTGATGGGACCACTTCAGGGAGATACTACTACAGAACCTTGACGAGAAAAACAGCATTGAGGCAAGCATCCAGAAGGCGATGTCAAAGGCTCGGACGACAGTCATGGTCAAGCCTGGAGACCCAACACCAGACATGCACCTCTTAAGCTTGTGGGCTAGCAGACTGCAGGCCTTGCAACGTTTCAGAAGAAATAGAACCACACGACACAAGGTTAAGCTCAATCTAGCGTCGGCAAGAGCAACCAGGTACAGCAAAGAACTCAGCCGACACAAATGGAGGTCTCACTGCGAGTCCTTTAATTCAAGAACCGGACTCGGCAAGGCCTGGCGCACGTACCGCGGCATGGAAGCGAAGAAAAGACGCACAAGAAACGCAGCGCAGAATCTTGCACTTCGGTTAAACATAACGGAAGACGATCTTGCCACCCAAGCCGCTCAGCTATTCTTCCCTCAGGCAAACCTGCATGACAGAACGATGAGGCACAACCGGAGAGGTTGGAGGGTCCGCCCGCCGAAAGAACCTGGCATGGATGAAGCGTTCAACATGGGTGAGCTCCTAGAGGCAGTGCACACGACCAAAACGAACAGTGCACCTGGGCCAGACGGCGTCACTTATACGGCTCTCAAGAATCTCCCGACTGCAGCTAAAGAGAGCTTGCTTGAAGAGTACAACCGAATATGGGATACAGGGGAGCTGCCCAGCCACTGGAAACTGTCCTGGGTTACACCTATACCCAAGCCAGGAAAACCGCAAGATAAGAATTGAAAACTTTAGGCCGGTCTCACTGACATCCAACGTATGCAAAACGATGGAGAGGTATAGTACTGCGTAGAATTCAGTGGTACCTAGAGACTTACGACAGACTTGATGCCAGGCAGACTGGTTTCAGGGAGGCAATGGGAACCCAGGACAGTCTAAAACTCCTTTACGAGGACGTGATGGCCGACAAAGATGCGACAGACCCAAGGCTTATTGTAGCGCTGGATATCAAGTAGGCATTTGATGAGGTTCCTCACTGGGCAGTCATTCAAGGTGCCAAAGACTGTGGTATGAGGGGTAAAACGCTTCGGTTTATCCGTAGCTTCCTCACAGACAGAAAGTTTCAGGTGAAAATTGGAGAAACAAGGGGACCAGAGATGTCCAACAGCAAGGGGGTCCCACAAGGGGCTGTAATATCACCAACCCTCTTTAACATGGTGATGGCTGGTCTTCCAGCCAGACTCAGACGTGTTACGGGCCTTGGATTTACTATATTATGCCGACGACATCACATTATGGACAAAGGGAGGAGCAATGGCTAACCAGGAGCAAACCATGCAGCAAGGGATAGATGAAGTCCTCGAGTATCTCCAGAATGTCGGCATGCAAGCGTCACCTGAAAAGACTCAATTCATGGTCGTGGCCAGGCCGAGAGACCATCGAAAAGGCGTCGCGGACCAAGTAGACTTACACATCCAAAGACAGAAAATAACGAGAGAAAAGCAAATAAAGATACTCGGAGTGACGTTCGAAGAAACCGCCCGCAGTACGAAATGGTTACCAGCTCTGAAAAAATCATGGGGGCAGACTCTAAAGCTCGTGCGAAAGACGACATCCAAGTCCTGGGGAGCAGATGAAGACACAATCAGAATTTTGACAAACGCGCTACTAACGGCCAAGGCGCTATATAGCTGTAATTGGCTCAACCTAACCAAAACGCAATGGAAGCGATTAGAGCGACTAAATCACCGCACTATGAGACTTGTCACAGGACTTCCCAATTATACAGCCCTGGAAGACCTAAAGAATAATGCAGGAATGAACCAGATCTAAGACCGGGCGGAGGTGCAGAGCATAGGGCACTTTCAAAGGCTTGAGAGAACGAACCACGGCAGAAAGCTACCTGAAATCATGGGGTACGAGGCAGAAGGGAGACTTCCATTGGAAGACCCAGCACCACCGTGGCAAGACACAAACATCGTTGATCATCGACCCCTGCCCAGGGCGCAAAACCAAGGACGCAGAGCACGAGCGGCAACGCAACACGCTAAATGGTGTGACGAACACGCGCACGAAGAAGAAATCAGGTACACGGACGCATCTAAGACAGAAATAGCCACGGCCACGGCTTGGATCGACCCCAAGACAGGGAGAGAAAGCACCACGAGACTACCTGAGAACTCCTCCGTGCGCGAAGCTGAACTCAAGGCAATCCTTGAAGCGACCATCGATATACTGAAAAATACGGAAGGACCGAGGAGAGCGAGAATTTTTCCCGATTCACAAGAAGCACTCCGGGCGTGTCGAGACAGCAAGCCCAAAAGCAGAACGGCCAAGAGAATTAAAGCGATTGCCAGAGAGCTAAGAGCGAAGGGCATCGTGCTGACATTAGAGTGGATTCCGGGCCATGCGCAGATTCCCGGGAACGAGTGGGCTCACCGAGTTGCAGCGGAGGCAGCCAGCAGCAACAGCTCCGCGACAGGCTCAACCACTCGGGAGGACAACGAGGAAAAGGAAGACCCTGTGCATAAGGCCGAACTAGCAAGACAAGCTAGGAAAGCCTACCTCAGGGGACGCGTACCGAAAGAGGAAGACCCACTACCAAATGGATACCGAAGATGGGAAGCGACCAGACTTCGCAGAATCAGAACCGGCACTGCACTAACGCCCGCCAAACTGGCAGCCTTTGGGCTACTGAAGGAAGAAGACCCTATCTGCAAGGCCTGCAGAGAAAATAAGGTTGCAGGTATCAAGCACTTACTGTAGGAGTGCAAAGGCCTGGAAGACCACAGAAAAACGGCGTGGGAAAATTTACCCGCTCAGGACCAACCAAGGAGGCTTAGCGACTGGACTCACCCCAGAGGCCAGGAGCAGCACCGAAAGGCGATCCTAGACTCCCTGGTTGAATTCATCAGGGAGTCTGGGGCTCATCAATTCATTTAATAGCACCATAGTCATCCACATCCCCTCCTTATAACCCTCCACCCCCACCCCCTCGTCTCAGAGCACACCACTCATAGACGGGAATCCTTTCATATATATTAAACATGTTCTCTCTCTCTCTCTCTCTCAAGTATATGCTGTTTTGTAGTCAGCTGGCTTCGGAGACTTACGCCGTCTGTAGATATCTCTGACTGCCGAGTTCCTTAATTGGAAATCATCGCAAATATAAGTGACACGTTGCAGCAACCAACGTTTATAGATAAACGATGGCAGCGATTGCGCTCCCGCATTCCCACCCATCACGTCGAACAAAAAGGCGCTAGTTTCGGTTTGAGGTCGGTACTTTTCTACGACATCTATGGCGACAGCATCAGTCTGCACTAGGTGCATTCGGCAAGTTCGTCTGGGGCCTGTTCTCCGTGCAGCACTCCGAGGGTGCAATGCATTAGAACTCTCACAGTGCAAGTCTGGATCGCGGATCGGGAGCCCGTCACTTGCCTCACCGGCGGCCATTGCTTGACAACAGGCAATACGCCGCGTCCTGTCTAGTTCTCCCTTCGTTTTCGTCCTTGTTGTTTTGGCGTATTACACCATGAGGCAATACACGAAAGTCTAAGGGAGAAACACGCAAAAATAGGAAACTTGTACGCGGTGCTCGAGGGCGAGTATTTTATGACGTGCTGCGATGATTATATCGGGTGCTTGAAGATCAACTAGACATTTGTCAAACGTTCGAACATTGATTATATAAAAAAATGGGCCGGAGCATTACCGACTTTACTGACGTCGCTTGCTTCTGGTTGCTAAATAAACGGCACGTTCAGCGACTGAACGGCACGCTCCGAGTTTCAGTTTGTCACGGAAGCCCTCACAGCAGTTCAAAGAAAAACTTTCACCATGAAGTACTATGTACAAGCGGTTAAAACGATGCAAATGTCCCCAGTAAAGGCCTTCCAACTTATCGTTTGCTAAGCTCTGATGACTCCGAGATCACGGATGACACCACAATAACTCTCGGTCGCCCTTGTCTCATTAAACACATCACAGTTAACGCCCAACAAAGTCGCCCTCGATCCTCAACCACACAACGTTTATTTAAACAAGATTGGTATTCTAACGCGTTTAATATTCTTGCCCACAATATTAACTGTTATTTGCGGAAACACGATATAAGTTTCATGATCGAGAACAACCTACTAACGTAATAAAATTGAGTTTTGCCGTTTCTCCTATAGCATGCATTAGATCGTGTCAAGCGATGAGTGAAATTCGCGATCCAGCCTAATAAGAGATCAGTGGTGCCAGTGCTATTAGACATAAATCGTGTATTTGCATCTGTACACCCATACCTGCCGGATGTCGGGACGAGGCGCAAAACCGTACATCCGGCCAATATTGAAGCCGGTTTTCGGCCGAAGTTGCCTCGACACTCGCCAAGAAGCAACGTGTTGTTTCGGCGACTCGTTTGTGTAATTTAATTTTTCAGTCATTTTATTGGGTCCCGGGCCACTGTGTACACCCCAAAAAAGGAATGTACTGTGGTAATTACACCTTGACGAGAAGGAGGCACGTAGCCAGGATTTTGTTTTAGGGGGGGGGGGGCGCCCATGACAAAGTGCTCTATGAGGGGGAGGGGGGAAAGGCGGCCCCAGCAAAATGGAAGATTTCGGGGGGGGCGGGCCTTATGCCCCCCCCCCCCTGGCTACGTGTCTGACGGGAAGGGGTATTGTAGTTTTACATCTTTATAAAAAGGTGTAGTGCATTATCACACGTTTTAAGAAACGTGTTTAAAAAATCACACATTTTTAAAGGTGTTAGGTTTACATTTTTTTATAAGGTCTATTGCTACACTTATTAGGAGGTTAGTTATTGGACACCCCACTTACATGTAAGCTGCAACGGAAAAGAGTGGCACAAGTGACCGATGACCGGAGCGGCAAAATCGCGAAACGCGGCGCTCTTGTTCCCAAGCGTCACGATAGCGAGAGTGCCAGTCATGTTCCATGTCTCAACGCGGGGGGTGGCCGGCAGAAAATTAGGGGATTAGATAGCTGTTAAAATGAGGGCTTTAGGATGGGCTGTTTTCTGCCGGCCTCCCCACGTTGAGACATGGAACATGACTGGCACTCTCGCTATCGGCGCGCTCGGGAACAATAGCGCCGCGTGTCGCGATTTTGCCGCTCCGGTCGTCGGTCACTTGTGCTACTCTTTTTCCGTTGCAGCTGTACAAAGGTGTGAAAAAGTTTAATTTGTATATACCTCTAAGGGAAGAAAATCTCTTTCATGTGATTACATCGCGTGCCGATGAAACGATCCGTCGATGACACGTTGTTCGATGAACTGATTTGACCGCCAATGAGTGACGACTGCCAGTAAATTTTCGGGGAAATAATTCTGCCGGCTGCCGGGAGACTCGAACCTACCAAAGAATTATCCCGGTTCTTGTTTGTTTTCCAACATTCTGAATTGTATACCAGCTTACCAATACCTCTTCGAATATTGCAGAAAAAAAAAAAAACGATGGCAGCCGCAAAATCTCTGACAACCCAGCTCACAGTCATGTGGGAGACTGACAGGTGCTCGTCAGTCGCCACCATGCCTTGAAAGCTACCGGTTTCGAAGAACCGGAGCGCGCAAAGAATTGGTGGTTCCACGGTCATGGTAGACGCGATTGTCCGCCGCCTGGAAGTCCGGGCGCCGAACGAAGTTCGTCGCAGAGTCAACGCACAACGGCTTTCGATAGCGGGTACTGTCGCCGAAAGTCGTCGTTGGGGAGTCGAAAGGCGTCCCCGGTGGTCTCAGTAGCGACGCCGAAGGTGGCGGAAGATAAGCTCGGCCGCAGCGTACGGCACCGCCATGTTGACAAAATTAAAATTAACTGTTGGGCTTTGTCAACATCTTATTTAAGATGTTGACAAAGTTTAACTTCGTGTCGATCCGAAGCGAAGATCTCGAGCTCAAACCACGGCTTTCGCAAAGTTCGGAAACGTCACTTTGACGTCAGCGACAACTTCGACAAACGAGGTTTCTTTTTTACGCAAACTTCGGAGGGATTTTGAGAGTCAGCAGGTCGCCTAGGGACAATCTGTAAAGCATTAATTTTAGCTTGGCGTAGGGATGTAGGAACAAATGGGCGCTACGTCATCGGCGAAGCCGTTCAATCAGCGGGCTCCTCGCGCCCCTCACGCGCGCCTCGATGAACTTTGCTACATTCTGCCGCTCTCAAAGAAATGAGCTTTCTTTTGATTGACACCTCGCTCGGCGCGACATCAGCGTCGCGAGAGTCCAAGTAGCGCGTTCCGCAAACTTCGGGCACAAAGTTCTGCTCGACGAGTTTAGCGACCCTGGTATGCCTGCCAGCCGGAGAAACTGTCGCGGTACCTGGCACAATAGTCGCCAGAAATCTGACTATCGATAGCAAAAAACTATCGATAGTACTATCGATAGTACCATCGGTAGTCGACTATCGAAAAACTATCGATTGTACTATCGATAGTCGACTATGGGAAAATTATCGATAGTCGACTATCGGAAAACAATCCATAGTCGACCATCCTAAACTTATCGATAGTGCTGTCGATGGTTTACTATCGATAGTCTTGCGACACTGGTAGTTTTCGTTGCTCCCTCTTCTCTTTTTCTCGCTTTATTTGTTCAGATGGGACACCAACTAGCCCAAGCACTTACCATCCCACTTTGGTTCAGCTTTCAGTGATGACGAAGACGGAAGTTTGGGTGAAAAGAGGAGGAAGGGAGGCGAGCGGCAGCTGTGTTCGGTCCGCACGGAATGAATGCGCGCGTGAAATCGCGGCGCGTGCGCAGACTGCGGAGCGAATACGGCGCCGGCCTCGGCGGCACTAGCTGGCGCCTTTTGTAAGAGTCGTCGCCCTTTCTACCGCGGAACAAACAGAAAAAGAAAAACAAAACTCCCCACTGTTGCCAACCTAAACTATGCGGTAGCCCGCTGAATCTGCATGGCTGAACGTCGAACACAAGCAGGCAAAGAGGGACCCGCTGCTAATGGTGCAAAACTATCGATAGTGCTATCGATAGTATCGATAGTCGCCTGAACTCTGACTATCAATAGTACTATCGGTAGTTGGCTATGGAAAAACAATCGATAGTCAACTATCGGAAAACTATCGATAGTACTATCGATAGTCGACTATCGATAGTTCTGCTACACTATCGATAGTTTTAGAACAACTATCGGTAGTATCGATAGTAAATATACCGATAGTTTTGCATCACTAGAATAGACGTTTTTTTCTTATTCCCTAGTCGCCTCAGGCTGGCGTCATACCCCTGAGAGACATTGGCAAAGTAAATTGTTGTGTGTATGTTTATACAGCCGGAAGTTAGTCTGCCTCAGTGGGCGTCTAGTGTCTCAGCTGTAGATGGGCAATTTAGCCAGCGCGGTACAACCGCTAGCCTGGGGTCTTTAACGTGCACCACGCAGTAGTGATACACGACCGCACGCCGGTACGATGCTCATCCAGATCGAAACTGGCAGGGACGGGGATTGAGTCCAGGATCCTGGGTTCTGCAGCGCGAGCTTTCGCTCCACGTGCTCCGAGCTGGTGTGCGCTAGACCACTCGGCCATCGATCCCCCCAGAGACATTGGACGTCTCAATGAAAATAACGGGAGTATGCTTATCAACCAGACCTCTTCATAAAAAAGTGCTAATTCTCTCTTCTTTGCTTCTTGAAGAAAACAAGTTAGAGGTGAATTCTGGCTTTATTTTATCCCGTGAATCGGAATATCACGCTCGTTTTCCCCGAAGATGTAACTAAAGGCGAGAAAACACGAAAAACCCCCGAACAGTCGTGACGTCACCCAAGGATCTTTGGGCCGCCAAGCGCGTGTCGCTCGTGTGTACAACGCATGCCATTGCAAGCTCTCCAGGTATATTTTTCCTCACTGTCGGCAGTCGTGAGGTGTATTTCTGACCTTTTTGAAAATAGCAAGAGTGCGCGCGCATAGCTTTGACAGGCGTCGAAGATGCGCGAGAGCAGAGATTCCGGAAACTCCCAGTGTGACGTCACGCTCCGGGAAGGAGGGGCTTTGGCGGTACTTGAGAAAATTAATTTCTGCAGCCTCCGTGCACCAAATTGAAAAATGATCTCGATATCCGTGCTGCTGGAGCTCAAATGTAGACGACTTAGGTGTTTTTCCTCGAATACAGAACCGCTTCAGTTTCCCTTGATGCTGCCATTAAATTTGGACGCCCGCCCTCTAACAGCTGTAACACCGTACAGTTATACAAGGCCAGAAACGTCTTGTGCTAATGGCACTTCAAACTAGAAATGTACAGGTTAGCCAAATAAAGTAACTAAATGCGTTAGTCGTTGCCTATCCTCGAAAGGAACACATTACCTGAAAAGTACCGAGTTACTATTCTCGCTACCTTAACGACACAATGCACAACTCCTTTTTTTCTCGTGGTTTATTGTTTTCTTTTGAGTAGTCGTTGCACTTAAGCAGTACCTGCGTCTCCAAGTTTTCATCAGGTATGTTTTCTCGCTTTGTTGAAAATACATCTCCGGTGACGGTCAAGAGTCGTTCTCCTGACGCACCCACATGAACGGCAGTGTTTTGCTTCAGGAACAGCTGTTGAATCTGGTATTCCCGTCTCTATTTTGGTATCTCTGATTCTAAAGTTTGAAGTTGATGATAGGTTCTTTGCCTTCCCGCGTTAGCAACCTCCGGGTTTACATACGGTCTGTGCTCGATTGTAAAAGGTTTAACCAAGGGACCTTATTGCGTTCTCTGGGTGAATCACATTCCCAGGTGCAGAGTTCGACTGACGTGTTCACTGACAATGGTTCCTGTACTGTCATACCGTTTAGTTGTTTTTTCTCGGTTTCCCATCTGCCTTTGTCGGAATAGACGCATTTTCAGGTTAGAATTAGAACGAGTCTGTTTGAACGTTGTTGTACACACTACCCCTAAAAAAATAACGGAATACCGCTACTCCTTTGACAAGTAGCTCAGTACGTTACGCGTTCCTTTTCTAAAAAAGTAACTAAATATTTTACACGATACCGAGAAAAGTAAATAGATAGAGGTATAGTAATGCAATACGTGCATGCCTGCTTCGAACACACTGAAACTCGAAAGAAGATGAAATGTGAGGTACTGAAAGAATAAAAGAACACTTCGCTTTTGTCATATTTCTGTTTCACTGACTTATCGCTTATTTTACAGTAAGTGAGCCTTTTAGTTTGCCAAATAACGAAGTCGCACATCCAGACAATTTCTTTACAGCTATCAATATTGATATGAAAACTCTGGCGCGACAAGCGACTATCAATGGCGCGGTCCCAATTCAGTAAATTTATATTCGCGTTAAAAAACACAATCGACAATGTATTCTAGTACTGGTTGAAGAAAGACACCCTTAAAGAACGTTTGAAGTAGAAATCCCAAATCATACGCGTAACTGACATAAGAAAGGTTTTTTTTTCTTGAGAAATTATGTTGAAGTGTATGACAAACCATTTGATTTATGATCCTTGCTTGGTAAACAGGTAGGTATTTAATGTAGTAGCCTACATGAATGTAACTAAGAAGGAATCTCCGCTGCACAATGCAAGAGTACAATAGCTCTGGGATTTCTACTCTTTTCTAGTTTTGTCGAATTTTTGAACATTTTTTTGTCTTCTCAGATGCGGTTTCTCAGCTCGCGTGTAAACGTTATTTCTATACATTTGATATTTATAACTAATGCACGTAAAACTATACTCATATGGATGTATTCACGTTTAACGTCACTCATACTTTGCTTTCACCTTCAATCTGCTTTGCTGCATTCGGTCTCGTTTGCCACTGTCAGCGCGTGAGCCTGACCAGGCTTTACAGAACATAAAATTTTCTAGAAATTGTACGTTAAGATGGCAATCTGAAACCTGCAACCGTCACAACCCACGTATTCGCGCTGCCGGTAACATAAGCTGAGCTGTGCAAGCGCAGGGCGAGTGTTCAATAGGGAATTGTAGTCGATCGTTCCCGCTATCCCGCAACATTACCGCAGTGAGAATTGTACTACTGCGCATGCGCAGTAGTACAATCCTCACTGCGGTAAGTCGCCGAGACCGCGCGAGACCAGCGATAGTCGTCGAGACGCCAAGAGACATTCCCTGAATTTGGACAAGATGGACGACGTAGACAGCATCTCTCCGCCGCAGCCCGCTTCAAGGAGGCGGTTTTTTTTATCGAAGATGACCTTCTACTTCTCAGTGCAGTTTAGGGCATCAATCCCTTTGCTGACTGGGCACGCTGGGGCGCGGTTACAAGAAAACTAAATGAAGCAGCCGGCAACGCGTTTACCGTCAGCGCCGTCCGGGATCGATGCGATATCTTGATAGCCCAGTTTCGCCGTCAAGACCGCACGAATCTGCGCAAGTAAGTTATAATTCTGTTTTGTTCGTGTCAGACTCGGACGGAAAATTTAACAGCCATTAACTGTCCTTTTGATTTCCTCGAAACGGAGGTCGGGAACCGAGGAGCAATACGCGAAAAAAGAAAATTTGCTTCAGGAGATCTCCGACTTGGCCAGAGAATTCAGACACCTGCCGAAATTGCTGCCAAGGCAGGCCGCCACAAATCCTACGGGTACCACGGGCACGGAGGGAACGCAGGCCGCCAATCCGCGGTTGAGTGCGGCTGCGCAAGTGCGCGCGGTACACGCGATGAGAGACGTTGCCACCTCTGCTTCATATAAAAAGATCTTGCAGTAGCAGCTGATCGCCAGGTGGACGAGAATGGTATGTCTTAATCATGACGCTATCTAGTCGAATACTGAATTTTAAAGCTGAATCTCGTTCCACTGAAATGTCAGTGCATCAAAAAGGCTTTAACAACAAATGTTGCTTTTGGGGCCCTTCCATCTACTAAGATAGAAGAAATTCAAGTCTTACAGAATGACTGCATGCCTTTTGTATAGTTTCTGTCATATATTGAACCAAAGAATGCATATCAACAATAGCAACACAAACTAGATGTCATTTGAAACCTTACTGTGGGTTCACTGCAGGTGGCATATGTTCAAAGCAGTAGAAACTTTCCACTAATACTACTTTCCAGGCAAGCGATAGGTGAGAACAATCACCACCACAGTGTACCGACGTCTTGAGATAGTGTCTGCCCTTAATCTATTTGAGGATAATTGGTAACGGGCAGGAGGCAATCTTTAGGGCCACTACACTGGTAGTTCTTTTGTTATATCTGCATTCTCCTAGGCCTAATGCACCTCAGCTGTTGCTTACCGCGGCGTGGTGCTGCGCTTAATGGCCAGTCTTTCTATACATAGTTATCACGTGACGTCACTTTCTCTACTCCCGCCCGCCGGCCGCCATTGCCAGGTACTGTGAAGCAGACACGGACGCTGCCGCTGCCGCATGTGCACCGCTGGATTGCGACTTCGCTACGGAATTTGTATCGCGCATACAGCGCGATGACGAAAGACATTCGCCATGAGTTTTGTTCTTCCTAATGGACCTTTTGTAGAAATACGCGGTGCGCATGCGCGGAGTATTTGATGCGCCTGGGTTCGAGAGTATCTAGTTCCAAACAATCCGCCATCTTGCATTTCTCGCCTTTGGGCGCCGCGGAAGAAGAAGAAGAAGAAAATAAGACCATCGAGAGTCGAGACTCAAGTTTTGATGTTGCGAACAAGGCGAACACGAGTCATCGTACTGACGACGCCCGTTCTAGATTACGACGTGCACCGCAATCATGCCGGTGAACTGTGTAGCCTTCGACTGTCGGAACTATTATCGCCCGGGTTGTGGAACTAGCTTTTTTCGCTTTCCGTGTGGTAAGCTTCATCCCGGTAAGCGGGCAGCCTGGATTCGTGCAGTCAGGAGAGTTGACAAGTCCGACCCCTCGAAGAACCAAAAAGAAAACGAACCGGTAGCACACAAGAAGCCTAACGTGAACGTTGTTTTCTCTACAAATACTCTCCAACCCAGTGCGCCTCAGGTTCGCCCATCGCCTCATAGGTGGCAGCACATATTCGCCAAA
Organism: Ixodes ricinus; assembly: GCA_037355805.1. Lineage (NCBI taxonomy): Eukaryota > Metazoa > Arthropoda > Arachnida > Ixodida > Ixodidae > Ixodes > Ixodes ricinus. The sequence goes on along the minus strand of JAZHYW010025212.1, from coordinate 7,805 downwards.
AGGTCCATTCGAAAAGCTTGTGTGCCCTACACGGGCTCAGTGCGAGTCTAAAGTGAAGATGTGTGACGGCATCGATCTGTACACGCTACGCGTCGGCGCGGGCACCACTCCAGATGCGGACGTGCTGCCAGCCACGACGCATGTGGACATAATTAACTCACTGTTTTGTTAACGAACTACGTGTCGCTGCAACAGATGAATACCTTCAAGGCCTGGATGCCCATAACTATTTCACGAGTGGATAGGGGAATACCCTGGCAGCGATGCTCCTCCCATCGAAACGCATATACAACGGTTTAACCAGCTGAACGATGAAAAGAGGGAGAAAAAGAGTGAAGACAGGCGATCGCTGGACTACCAACTATTTAATACTGATACTTCGTTTTCCTCTCCTTTGTCTACTGGCATTGTGGCTACCTTCTCGGACCTTATTCCATCATTTAATGTTGTTGCTCCTCTATTATTGACTTCTTTTTCTTCCTACTTGATTTTTCTGTGCCATCTCGGATACTGGTTTTCCGAAGGTATCTTTTTCGCTTTCCTGGAGGGCAATAGATGGTGAACTAACGCAGTTTTCTTCTTTATCTTCTATGGCCAAGGCCTCAAGTATTTCGCGAGCGAGCTGGTCTTTGTGGTGAGCCAAGATGGTTCCCATTTCGAGCTTGGCCTTGCACGTGCATGCTCGACAATGGGCAGCTAAATGCCCCGGCCCTGTTAGGGCTCTTATGTTTGCTGCATGCTCACGTGCTCGATCGTTAACGCACCTTCCCGTTTGTCCAATATACACACGCCCACATGACAGTGGTATGTTGTAAACCACTCCTTTTCGCATTGGACGTACTTATTCTTATGCTTGGTGTTGCAAGTGCCGGTGTTGTTGGCCTCCGCTAGATTCACCTTCCGGCACATGGCATACCCCTTGTTGGGTGCCGAGCACACTACTTTGACGCCCTGCCTTGTGGCTATCTTCTTCAGCCGATGTGTGACACCATGAATATACGGAACCACCGCGAAAGGTGATCTAGGATCCTTCTTTCGTGTGTTAGAGTCATTCTTTCGGCTGGATTTCTTGATGTTTTGGCAGAGTTTTTCACAGATGGAGGCTAAGAAGGGTCTCGGATATCCGGCCTCATGGAGTCTGGAGATTTGGTTCTCGAAGCTTCGTCCCATCTGATGTGAACATGTTTTTTTGAGGCTAGCTGTGAGAGCTGTGGTGGCGACCCCTTGCTTTACATTTTTCGAATGTTCGGAGTCAAAGGGAAGGAACCCTTTCCCCGATCGCGTTTCGTATCTCCAACAAACGTGTTCATTTTGGAAGTCTAAGGCCAAATCCAGAAACCTGATAGACTTATCAGCGGGAAGCTCGTATGTAAAGGTGAGGCCCATGCAATTTGTTTGAAAATCCCTAAGAGTGGTGTTCAGGCAACCGTCTGATGTTTCATCGACTTCGGTGGTACATAAAATAAGAAAGTCATCAACATACCGAAAAATAACTGCAACCCGTGGATCTTTCAAAGCTTGTTGTATAGCAACCCCAGATGCGCCTAAAAAGACGTCGCACAAATATGGTGCCACTTTTGACCCGATACACACTCCACTCTTCTGGACAAAATGCTGATCTTGGTAAGTCACTACCGTTGCGGAGAGGTAAACTCTTAAAACCTCCAAGAAGGTATCTACGCTAACACCTGCTCCGTTTTGGAACTTCGCAAGGCCTTGATTTTCAATGGTATTTCTGAGGACGTGCAGCAGCCTTGCTTGAGGGATGGAGTAGTACATGTCCTGTACGTCCAGGGAAAACCCCGAGACAATACTACTTCCTTTTTCTTCAAGATACGTTATTACTTGCTCTGAGTTGGGAATCCTAAATGGATCCTCAATATGTATTCTTGAGAGATGTTGTGCCAAAAACCTTGAAACACATGCTTGCCATGTTGTCCTCTCGGAGACTATGGCCCGAAAAGGAATGCCCTCCTTGTGAGTTTTGGCGGAGAAAAACACGGAAAGCTGGCCATTTGCCGCTCCTTTGATCTTGGTGCAAAGGCTGGCTTGATTTTGGTCGAGCAGGTCAATGATGGTTCTTTTTGCTGCTTTTGCCCGTTTATCGTCTACTTTTATGAAATTCTTATTGATCGCTTGTTGGGCCTTTTCTTCATAGATGTTTGAAGTCAGAACCACAAAACCTCCTTCTTTGTCCGAGACGCAAAGTTTGAGGTCTTTCCTTCGTAACTCTTGAATGGTAGATCTGAAGCTCACCATTGCCTTGCCCTGGTGTCTGAGGTTCTCAAAGGCTTGGATGCCCTCATCTATGATTTGAGGGCCTTTCTCTTGGGGGGCCTTGGTGGCTATCTTCCTTACGAGAGCAACGTTGTCCACCCTCTCGAGCTTGGGAGCTATGGCGAACTTAGGCCCTTTTCCAGCACCTTTCTTGCTGTTGTGGAAATCTCTACATTGCCGATTACCTGGATCGGATGCTTCTTCTCAAGTTCCTTGGCTAGTCGATGTGCTGCCAAAAGGTGACGCCACATCGGGAGGAAACTTTGAATCCATAGGTTCTCCGTCGTATACCTTGTCATTGCGATGTGGTTGGAAAACCAGTTGTAGGTAGGACATCTAGCTCGCAGAACATCGGTGAGGAGGCGGACTTGCCGCCACTTTTCGGACCTGAGGATCTTGGACACTCGTTGAGCGTGCCCCTGGGATGGCTTTACCGCTCCAAAGAAGGATTGCACTTCAACCAGGAGGATCTTCTTTTGTATGCTCCGAGAGAGCAGTCTTGCTTGGCAGATGGAAGTTGCAATACCGAGGCATAGGGCCTCTGGTTCCAGAAGGTTGAAATTAAGACTAGGCGTGCTCAGATAACTAGAAAGATACCTAACAGGGGGTAGAAGCTGAGCTAGTTGGTGGTACATATTACAACTGGTTAAACCAGTTGTAATATGAAAACGCGACCAACTGAGCTGCAGCTTGCTACCTCCTGTTAGGTATCTTTCTAGTTATCTGAGCACGCCTTAGTCTCTAATTTCAACCTTCTGGAACCACGAGGCCCTATGCCTCGGTTATTGCAACTTCCATCTGCCAAGCAAGACTGCTCTCTCGGAGCATACAAAAGAAGATCCTCCTGGTTGAAGTGCAATCCTTCTTTGGAGCGGTAAAGCCATCCCAGGGGCACGCTCAACGAGTGTCCAAGATCCTCAGGTCCGAAAAGTGGCGGCAAGTCCGCCTCCTCACCGATGTTCTGCGAGCTAGATGTCCTACCTACAACTGGTTTTCCAACCACATCGCAATGACAAGGTATACGACGGAGAACCTATGGATTCAAAGTTTCCTCCCGATGTGGCGTCACCTTTTGGCAGCACATCGACTAGCCAAGGAACTTGAGAAGAAGCATCCGATCCAGGTAATCGGCAATGTAGAGATTTCCACAACAGCAAGACAGGTGCTGGAAAAAGGGCCTAAGTTCGCCATAGCTCCCAAGCTCGAGAGGGTGGACAACGTTGCTCTCGTAAGGAAGATAGCCACCAAGGCCCCCCAAGAGAAAGGCCCTCAAATCATAGATGAGGGCATCCAAGCCTTTGAGAACCTCAGACACCAGGGCAAGGCAATGGTGAGCTTCAGATCTACCATTCAAGAGTTACGAAGGAAAGACCTCAAACTTTGCGTCTCGGACAAAGAAGGAGGTTTTGTGGTTCTGACTTCAAACATCTATGAAGAAAAGGCCCAACAAGCGATCAATAAGAATTTCATAAAAGTAGACGATAAACGGGCAAAAGCAGCAAAAAGAACCATCATTGACCTGTTCGACCAAAATCAAGCCAGCCTTTGCACCAAGATCAAAGGAGCGGCAAATGGCCAGCTTTCCGTGTTTTTCTCCGCCAAAACTCACAAGGAGGGCATTCCTTTTCGGGCCATAGTCTCCGAGAGGACAACATGGCAAGCATGTGTTTCAAGGTTTTTGGCACAACATCTCTCAAGAATACATATTGAGGATCCATTTAGGATTCCCAACTCAGAGCAAGTAATAACGTATCTTGAAGAAAAAGGAAGTAGTATTGTCTCGGGGTTTTCCCTGGACGTACAGGACATGTACTACTCCATCCCTCAAGCAAGGCTGCTGCACGTCCTCAGAAATACCATTGAAAATCAAGGCCTTGCGAAGTTCCAAAACGGAGCAGGTGTTAGCGTAGATACCTTCTTGGAGGTTTTAAGAGTTTACCTCTCCGCAACGGTAGTGACTTACCAAGATCAGCATTTTGTCCAGAAGAGTGGAGTGTGTATCGGGTCAAAAGTGGCACCATATTTGTGCGACGTCTTTTTAGGCGCATCTGGGGTTGCTATACAACAAGCTTTGAAAGATCCACGGGTTGCAGTTATTTTTCGGTATGTTGATGACTTTCTTATTTTATGTACCACCGAAGTTGATGAAACATCAGACGGTTGCCTTAACACCACTCTTAGGGATTTTCAAACAAATTGCATGGGCCTCACCTTTACATACGAGCTTCCCGCTGATAAGTCTATCAGGTTTCTGGATTTGGCCTTAGACTTCCAAAATGAACACGTTTGTTGGAGATACGAAACGCGATCGGGGAAAGGGTTCCTTCCCTTTGACTCCGAACATTCGAAAAATGTAAAGCAAGGGGTCGCCACCACAGCTCTCACAGCTAGCCTCAAAAAAACATGTTCACATCAGATGGGACGAAGCTTCGAGAACCAAATCTCCAGACTCCATGAGGCCGGATATCCGAGACCCTTCTTAGCCTCCATCTGTGAAAAACTCTGCCAAAACATCAAGAAATCCAGCCGAAAGAATGACTCTAACACACGAAAGAAGGATCCTAGATCACCTTTCGCGGTGGTTCCGTATATTCATGGTGTCACACATCGGCTGAAGAAGATAGCCACAAGGCAGGGCGTCAAAGTAGTGTGCTCGGCACCCAACAAGGGGTATGCCATGTGCCGGAAGGTGAATCTAGCGGAGGCCAACAACACCGGCACTTGCAACACCAAGCATAAGAATAAGTACGTCCAATGCGAAAAGGGAGTGGTTTACAACATACCACTGTCATGTGGGCGTGTGTATATTGGACAAACGGGAAGGTGCGTTAACGATCGAGCACGTGAGCATGCAGCAAACATAAGAGCCCTAACAGGGCCGGGGCATTTAGCTGCCCATTGTCGAGCATGCACGTGCAAGGCCAAGCTCGAAATGGGAACCATCTTGGCTCACCACAAAGACCAGCTCGCTCGCGAAATACTTGAGGCCTTGGCCATAGAAGATAAAGAAGAAAACTGCGTTAGTTCACCATCTATTGCCCTCCAGGAAAGCGAAAAAGATACCTTCGGAAAACCAGTATCCGAGATGGCACAGAAAAATCAAGTAGGAAGAAAAGAAGACAATAATAGAGGAGCAACAACATTAAATGATGGAATAAGGTCCGAGAAGGTAGCCACAATGCCAGTAGACAAAGGAGAGGAAAACGAAGTATCAGTATTAAATAGTTGGTAGTCCAGCGATCGCCTGTCTTCACTCTTTTCTCCCTCTTTTCGTCGTTCAGCTGGTTAAACCGTTGTAATATGTACCACCAACTAGCTCAGCTTCTACCCCCTGTTAGGATCGAAACGTATCGTATCGTCGTGCTGAGCGAGGCGAGTTGGCCGGCAATAAAACAAGCGTGTTAATGAGAGTCGAAGAGCCAAAGGTTTGCCTGCGAAGGAAGAGAGGTGTCCCGTACTTGCCGAATTAGAATTCGCAGCATCTTAGCTGGGTAAACTCGGCGCCGCCACCGCAACACCATCAACACCAGTGTGCTACAAAAACTATAGAATTACAGAAATGCTGTGAGAAAGGTAAAAGCGAATCCCTGCAGCGTGACACTACCAGACATCAAACACTGTCTCGGCCGCTATGGCAATGCGCACAGGGTGTGAACAAAAGCATCTAGCAATCCACGTACAGTTGAGCAACGTATTTCTTACCGGTAATGAAGGGACGATCGCTGACACGGACGTTGTCCAGGTGGTTTTTAAGATTCTTTCGATGTATGCGAGCAAGCCAGAGGCTTCGGCGTTTCTCGGACAGCAGCTTTGTACGCTCAAGCCTGGTTCACATGCAGCGGTTTTGGCCCTAGAGCGACGCGATTTCTGCCGTCGCCGCGCTCTGGCCAGCACCAGGGGTTGAGCGGCACGAGTGACGCGACGGCAGAAATCGCGCCGCTCTAGGGCCAAAATCGCTGTATGTGAAACACGCTTCACAGTGTCGCGTTGTCACCTTTGGAAAACGGTGCAGCCCTACGTTTGGCTGTGTGTTCCTCTGCAGTGCAAAGGACTTGCCTCTGCTTCGGCAGCCGAACATCGCGCACATCATCATGACTGTACCACTGCAACCGCGACCCTGCACCGGAAGAAACAAATGTGCACTGTGTGTGCCGCAAATGCCGTAGCGGCGCAGCCAGCGCAGCAGTGGCGAAAGTTGCCGGCGCCGATTCCGAAACTATGTCAGTACCTAATAATGACGCTGACGTATCTCATAAGCACCAACTGTGACGTCCATGAGAAGTATGTAAATCTGACGACACCCCTTTCCTCGGAATAAGTTGGGAGCTATTGTGGCTACAGAATACAGGTCTAATCGGTCTATGCAAACGTCTACTTCTTGTGATTGCTGCCGGCTGCACGTGTTTACCTGTGCTTCGGTTTAGTCCTGTTGATGTTTGTTGTGCAGGACCTTTGTTCAGTCGCAGCCTGTGTGTCAATATCGTAGGTTGCCGCACCAGTCAGAATGCTCAATACCATTTTTGGAGGTAGACATTCAAGGTTGCGCATCCTGTGACAAACATTGTAGGTGTATTTGATCTATGCTCAGTATGTCTCATTCTTCTGTCTGAAATTGCTGTCGTCCCATGGTGGTGTGAGCACCTTGGAAGTGGCTGCCACCACCATCAGCAGCAGCGGCAGTGGCGGCATGCGTTGCTGACAACTAAACAACGTTCTTTCGCCAATGCAGAACACCGGGCATCAACGTGCAGTGGGAGCTTCATCGATCTCGTTTTCATCGGCGTGTACTATCGACTGCCAGTTGTCATTGCGCTGAGGAGGCGTGACAGGGCGACTTCCTGGAATCAGCTGGCACCAGCACGTGCCCAGAGACTCCGGCGACGATTGGAGGCCTGCAGACCTACGTCATCATCTTCGGTGTTATAAAAGCCAGGGCTTCTCTGTTCAGCGACACAGCAGCAGCGGCAGTGGCGGCATGCGTTGCTGACAACTAAACAACGTTCTTTCGCCAATGCAGAACACCGGGCATCAACGTGCAGTGGGAGCTTCATCGATCTCGTTTGCATCGGCGTGTACTATCGACTGCCAGTTGTCATTGCGCTGAGGAGGCGTGACAGGGCGACTTCCTGGAATCAGCTGGCACACAGCACGTGCCCAGAGACTCCACGCGACGATTGGAGGCCTGCAGACCTACGTCATCATCTTCGGTGTTATAAAAGCCCAGGGCTTCTCTGTTCAGCGGCACAGCAGCAGCGGCAGTGGCGGCATGCGTTGCTGACAACTAAACAACGTTCTTTCGCCAGTGCAGAACACCGGGCATCAACGTGCAGTGGGAGCTTCATCGATCTCGTTTGCATCGGCGTGTACTATCGACTGCCAGTTGTCATTGCGCTGAGGAGGCGTGACAGGGCGACTTCCTGGAATCAGCTGGCACCAGCACGTGCCCAGAGACTCCGGCGACGATTGGAGGCCTGCAGACCTACGTCATCATCTTCGGTGTTATAAAAGCCAGGGCTTCTCTGTTCAGC